>JAVTVY010052742.1:0-259693 GCA_036873755.1 Hanleya hanleyi
TGAATTACCGTAAACTACATAAATGCTACCTTTCTACTATAGGACTATATATAAGAATTTGTTGTATTGTTGGGAAAATAATGCGATTCAAAAAGTTGTTTGGGTCCTGGACAAGGGCACTGAAAACTTTTTATTATTCAATCTGTTTCCTTCAGTTAAAAAATTGTAAAATTAAATCGGCGATCGTTATTGATTTTTGGAATGAAGGCGCATTGGGAGAATGTTACCAACCTACTTTTGATGAAAATTTCTGGTGATTTTTGATGAATATCACTGGTGATTCTGACTTGGGCAGTGCCCATCTTAATATAGGCAGGATTTCAACTGGGAGTGGGGATTTCCAACAGTTCAGTTCGGAGTCATAATGCTTATCCTACTTCGTAGGTCCTGTGACGTTAGTCACACTGCTCATGTACAATATGTAAGACTTAATATCTGAATAAACCCATGTGCTAAAATGCATTTGTGAAGGAAATTGTAGACCGTGGCCTTGTTTGAGCAAGTGTTTCACTAAACAAAGCATCCGTTACTCAGGTCTTCACACAGGCAACACAAGAAAGCCGGTTATCCATTGGCTAAGCTACTCATTGTTGCCAAAAATCTATCCAATCACATCTCTTGATGTAACCACTTCTCCCCACTCTCATACAGGAATGTGAGATCCAACACGGCAGCGCCTAGATCACAATATTGAAAACCAATGTCTGTTAACGGTAATGGTTTTATCAAATAGTACAAAACCTTAACTTCAAGGAAATCTGCGAATTCGCTGCCAGGGGAAAATGCATTTATTAATTTAATGGGGCGGTCCAGTGAAAAAATGAAATGAGGCAGAATGAATGTACATGTGTGTATCCATCATGTATATATTTGTGAAAATCTTATCTGCAGTCAACATAGCGCAATCCAATCCATAGGCGAAACTGAAATTCATCGAAAATGCCCAAATCAAAACTACAACCATGCAGAAGATGGTAAAGTGCAGACCACCCAGATGAAGAAGTTTATGCTAACTGCTCGAGGTGTTAGTCAACAAAGATACCTAGACAGGATAGAGTGGGGTTAGATGTGCAAAAGATAAGACATGATAGATTATATTTGTGGTTTCCATAAGCTAACTGTATATCCCTCAAGGCTCGGTGCTGAGCTTCTTTCTGTAAATGCTGCCTACATCCTCTGATACCTGAATGGTTGTATACATGGTTGTATATATGTATGCACACCAGTGAGTGAGTGAATATGATTTAACGCCACTTTCAACTATATTTCAGTCATACATGTATCATGACGTTGGGTCCTATGCCTTTTCACCCCCGGGAACCACATGGGTGGGGTCCTATTCATTTTCACACCCGGAAACCCCACAGGTGCCTCAGTGGCCTCTTACGACAAGCTGTCTGAGGAGCTGAAGCCTATTCTTACCATGACCTGCGGTGTGCACAACAACATCCCAGGTCAATGCCCGGAAGCCCCACAGGGCTGTATGCACACCATCATGACCATCAAGAGACATTTAATTTGTGGCTCGAGATACCAGACTTCCATTTGAATTTAAACGGGCCAAATCACAATATTTGAATATGTACATGTACCACCGATTGTTTTGCCACCTTGTGAACTTGTCACATTCGTTCAGATTGTCTTTCAAAAATTTAAATGTCAAGTCTTGCTTACATTTTCATTCTATGCTCACGTTCTTTATGCCAAAACTTGCCTGTGGTTGGTTTCTGTTGGTGTTGACAACATAAATGCACTAATTCTAGTACCATACTCAAGGTATTGAATCATGCTCCAGTTTAAAGGTGAATAAAAGTTTTTCCTTCATAACTTCGAGCTTATTTTCAGTTTTATGGTCAATGGTCAACTTTTTGAGGGGATATCTGGATCATCAAGCAAGCTTTCATGTTACAGGAGATGTATTTTTTCGTGCTACAAAAATGTCGTGCCATGCTGAATTTGGAAAATCAGTAGAAACGGTCATGAATGCCCATGGATGTATGATATCCCACAATGACCTGCAGCAAAAATATATAAATGCTGCCTTTCTACAGCAGGATTGCAGTATCATAGTTTGTCATACGAGCTTGATACAGGTAACAAATTGCCACGATGATTTTCGCTCGGAAATAATTGATATCTTTCATGTCTTTCATGCACCACTCAGAGAAACCACTCAGTCTCTTTTAAGCTGGTGCGTAACTCCAATTATATGAAAGTGCTGTCAATTGATGGTTGATTTATGTGAAATATCTATGATGTAGATGGGCAGGTAGATGGAGAATAATAAACTTATATTAAACCAGGATTGAATCATTTCATTACACAGCTCATAAATTCCACTTATCTGGGATCAAATTACATCTAGTACTATCAGGGCTACAGGAGTTCTCCTAAAGAACTCCGCTTAAGTGCACATCCCTGTAATGATAATTATGTTTAAGACATCACATATATATCCGGTTTCTACAGTCTTCATGTATGGGTAAACACTAATTACAAAGTTTAAGTTCATGCAGGAGACAGATACCTGTAAATCGTGCGAGCCGATAAGATAATTCTGCAGGAGGCAATTTACGTGATAATACGGCAAATGTTCAGCCTGCTAATGAAGGCTAGGACCTGTTCCCTTGGGTAAGCATGGCATAAAATAGAGAAATGCACTACGATGCAAGCTTGGAACCATTTGATGAAGCTTTGTACATTCGTGCAGGACAATCTAGCAGGGCCAAAAACGGACTCACCCTGACTGGTGGTGCTATGGGTTGATAATCAGGGACAAGTTGCTCAATTGAGCACTTTACGGGATTCTATTCCCTATTCTGTTTGAATCAAATGGCTTGTAAATTGAGGTCTCGATACAGATAAACCGAAAGATATACCTTATAGCCTGGGGGCACAAAGGACAGCTAGGCAAATAGATTTTCCACAATATTCTTAAAAAAAAAAAATTAAAAACACCAAGACATGCTGGTCATGGTTGGCTACATTCACAACTACGCACAAGAGATTACTGTGGCTGTGGTTTACTGTTTAAATTCCACCTGCAGCCACAATATCTTTATTGTAACTGTTGATGCATGAAGCATGTAATTATATGAAATATTTATCAAATTATACTCCAAAGAATTAACAGCTTCATATCACTTCATGCACCTTTTCAGAGTGGGGAACCTTCCACCGCTGTACATGAGAAAATGTTACTGGGTAATCTCCCCATTGGCCTGCCCAGTTCACAGTCCCGCAGCTCCATTATATAGCCAGTGTTCACTGACCATCACCAGTGTTGCCCGAAGGCCAGTCTGCCAGATCAGCCATCTTGAAATGATTGATCACAGCCGTAAACCAAGGAGGTGGAAACCCCAGGGCATAGCCAACACTGCAACACCTCATTTGTCATTCCACGAGAAAATCATTTGGCGAGTCGCCACTCTGGGCTAGCAGCTCCCGATAACACGGACACAGGTGACGGTCATCGATATAGGTGAAACAAACGGGATTGTAGAACTGACATCACGCAAACGAAGCTACACTGAAACAACCGTACATGCTATGTTGTTCAATTTAGAATTATATGTACAAACTTTCTGACAGGAGTAAATAGCCCCCTCTTCAAGTGATTCCTCACAAATCCAATTTTACATCTACATGTACTGCGCATGTTTCTATGCATCCACCAAAATAGCAATATTCAAAGGAAATTGAATTGAGAAGGAAAATATAAGCTACAAAGAGAACAGCTGTGAAAGGATTTTTGAATTGGGTAAAGTGTTTCCAAATTTTGAGGCAATACACCTCGAATGAATGCTGGCAAACTGACTTCGTGAAATCAGAGCAATCTGGCTTTATGACCATGGTTTTCCATGTTGGCATCCTACGGTCTTGAAGAAAAGCCTGGTGGCCCCCGATTTTATTACACTGTTCCAGGAAACTACCGAGACATTTTGGAGAAAATGACATTTTAACTTCTTTGAAAATATTAACTTTTTCTATGGAAATAGAGACATTTTTCATAAAATTCCTAGATTATGCAAAATTAAGCCTGGTGACCTCGAAATTTTATGCTTTATTTTGAATGTTGGAAGGTTTGCGCTACCTCTCGTCGAAATATAAGAACATGAAGCTGCGCTATCGAAACCCCTCGGCTCTGAACCCCAGCTATTATAATGTAAGGGTGTCTCTTCCAATTGATTGGCTTGTGGGAAGAAACATTTACCCCTGGTATTGTAAGTGTACTTTCTTTGAAAAAAAAAAAAGTTTTCCTCCCCTTAAATTAATTTGTTTCTGGAATAAATACATACACTATAGATATACGTTTGTCATATCTTGGTAAACACAACTAAAAAAGAGAATAAATCAATAAATCAGTCATCCAATCAATAAATAAATGTGATAGTATACAAACATGATATAGAAATTATATGCAAACTTAACATAGGAATTAGTGGATTTTATTAGACAAGGGGCATAACTCTGCAAAATACTTTCTGACACGACTCATTTTCGATAGGCATCTAGTTCAGGTCAAGAGAAACAACTGTATCACGTTAGGATGTTGTATATGGAACGGTTCTGAAATTATCACAATAAATCATAAATGGATTTTTATTTGTAAAAAGGGCATAACTCTGCAAAATATTATCCGAGATGACTGACATTTTCGATAGGCTTCTGATTTACGTGAAGATAAATAGATGTAACAAGTTTGGTTGCCATGCATGAAACGGTTCTGTAGATATCGCGGTAACGGACGGACGGATGTACGGACGTACGGACGTACGGACAGCCGTACATGATGACGACAATACCCCTAGGCCAAAGTTGGCCGAGGGGTAAAAATGACATTTTATTTTCGAATTGTCTGTAACCTCCTTAACTCCTACTGACCCAATATATGTCTCAAATTTTAATTAGTCACACATATATATTTGATCAACTAAAAGAAGGACTAATTAAATTGGGTCATGTTCTTTGCATCGTTTCATATTATAATCGTTTTATCTGAAATTTGATTGCCCCACGTTATTGGAGTTTACCACATGAATAAACACGATCAAGTTCTTCAAGTTCATAATGCCAGCAGTACCTATACCTCATCCTTTCTGCACTTATGTACCATCATGGTATCAACTATGTGGAGAAATATGACTGGCTTACGTCTAGAGAATATCAGGAATTTGAGGGTCTCCCACTGGAGCATTGTTACCATTTTTGTCTGGAGTTCTGACAGAAGTGGAAAAGAAGCAGCTGGTAATTTTTCTGTTCGGGTGCATTGGCCATTCCAACCGTTTACTACCGGCATTATCCGACACTGTGGAGGCCACAACAGGCTCGCCACTGCACAAACATCTTAACAGACTCTCGTAAAACATTAGCACTGAAAGGTTGCCCTCCCTTCTAAAGTTTGCATCAACATAAATATTGTCTGTCCAAGGTGGCAGCAGCATCTGGCCTACTACTGTATTTCAATAGCTCCTGTGTAGCCGGAAGAAACTGGATCCCCCTTCCTAACAGGTTGCCGATTTTTGCCTGCATGTACAGCTGCCATTCCTGAACATGGTGTCCATGGTTTGCTAAACTAGGTCAAGCTGACCTAGATTTAACAGGGGTTGCAAGGTAATTTGTTGGATACAGGCATGTGGACTTGTAAGATGTCTAGCATACATTCTAGATATGCCAGCTGTGAATCAATTACACATCCAAACATGTGTTAAGGCATATCAATTTACCTTCATGTGCCCTGACAACAGGTTGCACCTAAAAGTGCACCTTTTCTTCGGTTTGGTGGATAACCCCAGTCTGATTAAAATAATCCCGTCACTCTGCTATTGAACGAGGACATTCAAATAAACTGTACCGGTAATGTCCGCTGAACTCTGCTAATCGACCTATCAAAGAAGTTTTCAAAAATATGGGTAATCGGGGCTTCCCAATATAGTTCTCAGATCGAGTGCACAAGTGAGGAATGACCAGCTCTGAGCATCACCTGCAAATTTATGGGTAGTTGTTTTTTTATTTTGCCCTATACTACAACATGGAGATGTGTAACTGGTACCATAAAAATATGGTGTATTCAAGGACCATTATGCTTACATGTATCGGGAAGTCCATTTCAGATGATGGCGATTATCCCAGCACCTGATGAAGCGAGTGTAAAGTTGTCTTGACAAGTCTGTGTGGTATGGTTTTGATATTTTAGTTGAAAGTCGGCGGACACTGTTGAGGAAAAAGATTTCAGACATATTTAGCTGAGATGGAGGACGAGCTTTCCTGTGAAAGTTTAAGTATTTTCTGGGAGGAAGAAGTTGGTCCTAGAGATTCTGTCTACTAATGTATTTGAAAAAATTCAAATTCAAAATGGTAAGAAATATCCTTAAATACAACCACAGTAATCGTGTTGACAAACAGATGCACATGGCGTTCTCCTTGAGAAATGACTACCAGCTTCTGAAACTGTAGGCCATCAATCTCGGATCTTTAACTGATTGTATACTGGGAAAGCATGTAGGTGTATCTTGGTGTGAGTGGTCGGATCAACATGATAGATTGGTGGCGCAGATGATTGTGGTGCTGTGTTTACGAGAAAACAGATTAACCATGAAAATGCACATATGCATGCATACAGTGCTCATGTACTAATAAATTATTTCCTGATATTGGGGTCACAGCGATTGCAATTTTAGTATGTGACAGTCTTCCCCTATTGTATCTATGGACAATATTTAAAGATTTCTAAATTTTGATGTCCCAGTGACCAAGCAACTTGATCTAGACCTCAATTTCCTAATGAATTCACTCATTTTTGTTTTAGCAATTGTCAAAGATTTTTATACTTTAGGTGAGTGACCACCTCCATCTAGTGTATACACTCGCATAATATTGCAACTGTAGATAGAAAACTGTCACCGATATCGAATGAACACGAAGGATATAAAAAGTGGGTGAAATTACTGGTGTCTATATGTATTTGACACTGGATTATATGACCCCAGCTGAATAGGCACAACTTAGGGAAACACTGGGATATTTTGTTGAGGAAATCCAGAGCGAGAAAGCGAATTAAGGTTTAACGTCGCGTTCAGCTCGAGGAAATCAAGGGGAAACTGGCTGAAATTACTGGTATACATGACAGGATTGATACAGATTGCATTATACCGATTGGGAGAATACATGTAGTTCAAAAGAGGAGAGATATTAATATCTAGGTGACATATTTGTCCTAAACTGTACAATAAGAATATTGGATGAACTGTAGGCAAACAGGGAAGTTACTGAGCACAATGGGGAAATTATGGGCGAGTTGACCCTCATTTATAAATAACATTTCCACAGATTGGATATGGACATTGCATCTTAAGTGGGCAAAGATAAGATTGCCAATATATACATGCACGAATTTAGTACTGAAAATGGTACGGATTTTTGTATTCGAGTACCCACCGGCAGTATTCACATAGTATTCGAGTATCCGTTTATTGTTGTTATTGTTAGTAATGATGCAGCATGGCGACATGCAAAATTAGCTAGTCGTGGAATTATCCACATGTTATATAATCCACGGAAGTGTCGCCATCCCATTCCTGATGATTGCGAGCGAAAGAAGTATGAAAATAAATTTGTTAAAGCGTGGACTTCCCACACCGTACATCAAGTTTTTGCTACGTTTTGTCCATTTCTCTAACTTCTGAAGGGTTAATTGTCAAAATATCAGGTATTCAAATGTAAATTCCTAATAGAGTACCCACAAACAAGGGTACTCGAGTAACTATTTCAGCACAATGCAGGATTACTGGTTCCCAGAACATAAACCCAGGCTCAGCTGGCGAGGGTCCGACTTTCATCTGAACTGGCCACACTAGCAGGTGGCAATGATGAGCGATCAGTGGTAGGATGTAGCAATAATCAGTGGTCAGTGGTACGATGGGGCAATAATGAGTGGTCTGTGATCACCAGAGGAATTCCAATTACACCTTTAATTGCAGGTATTCAGTGAAGGCCAGAACGCTTGAACTGACAACCAGGATCTAATATACCTGCGACATAGAACGGGCAGAGAATCCCAGAACATTACGGCAAATAATCAATATTGCGCTAGGACTCGACCTTCTTCATGTTCTTGTATACATGTACTCTGTGATTTTATATCAAGACACCTTATACCTACTTTGTGCATATTAATTAATATTGTGCAATACTGTTCGGGTGATTCTAAACCTCTTATACCAAATTGCAAGAAAAAAATAACGGACACTCCAGGGCCTCTATTAAGTCCGGCGTCCTACACCGCTCTAAATTCCCACCAAAACTTCAGATCTCAGTTTGATTTCTACGCACAAGGTAAGTATAAGGGTCTTTCATAAAATGGGGGGTTACAAAGACCCTTCTCATTTAATGCCACATTCACTGGACCACACCTGCATGTGAACTTATAGTAAATTCCTTCAAAATTCAATTCTATTGACATGCAATCAATCACCCTCGAGCAACTTTGTGGACAAAATTAAATCAGTTGTGCGAATAAATTTGAGCACCCTCTAAAATAATTAAAATAACAACAACAAAAATGTTTAATTGGAATTATGGACGATCATATCAAAATGTACGTCATGAGTTTTATGTGTTACATGAGGTTGGTGGTGGTCATCAGTCTCAATCTTGGTACCCAAGACATCGCCAAACACTAAAGCTTCAACTCGCAAAAATGTGATTTTCAATGGTTTCTTGCTTTTTTTTTTATATCCCCAGTGACCTTGACCTTTTGACCTTATTAAGTTTCCTGTTTGCCTTTAGTGTGTGGTATCGCTGAAGTTTGTTCACAATCCACATCGTTGGAGTGGAGCACAATGTACATGTAATATCCCAGTGTTTTCAATGATTTCCTGTTTGGAGGAGACACCGGGAGGTTGTAGACCTTTGACCTATTGACCTTTGATAATTTTCATACCTGGCGTATCATCTTTTACAGCTTATTTCACTCAAAAAATGAATTTTGACGATTCTTGATTTTTTTCCTGATAGTTTACTCACCATTTGTTCTTGATTTCACCTCACCATGTTGCCGAAAACTTGGAAATTTTATTCTCTGTGGTCTATTTTTTCGCGAACAGCGATTTGGCAAACATTTTTCGAGCACTGAAAGCAACGCGTGGTTGTGGACCAAAAGTGCCTAGCGAGGCAATGTCCAGCTGACCTGTAATTGCCTACAGAAACAATGTCTGACTGGGTCCTGACTGCATAGAGAAGCAATGTATTGTTGGCTTATTGCCTGGAGAACCATGGCATAGTTGAAGCAAAAGTGCCTGGAAAAGCAATGTCTGGTTGCGCCAGAACTGCTTCAAGAAACAATGTCTGGTTGTAGAAGCAATCGCTAGGCCATATCCGCCAAGAGAGGCAATGCATGGTTGGCTCATATCTGCCTATAACCAATGCATGGTTGACCCAATGTACCGTTGGGTCAAATCTGCAAAGGAAAGCAATGTATGATTTGGCCCAAATTGCTTAGAAAGTCAATGTGCCTCAATGTTAGCTTAGAAAGTCACTGTGTGTCTCTCTTAGCATAAATGTTCTGAAGAGACAATGCAGCCTGGGGACAACAGTCTGTTGCCAACAGTGTCCATAAAATTGATGAAAAATAAACACTGGAGAAAAACAGTTTGACCCAATCTAAACTTTTACTAGATAAACATTTTTCATGATATTTCGTCATGGGAAAGACTTAACCTATACTGAACTAGGTTCATAGAATGTTCTCCAGAGGATTACGCTCACAAGAGCATATTCATTTCAACTGTGTGTAGGGAGCTGTTTACAGGATGCAACTCAGGAAGCGGATATTAGCTAAACCGGGAATGTAAAAAGACTTTCAAGAAATTCTGGTTGATGCACATGCACGACTTCCTGGTAATAGAATTGAGCAGTCATTATTATGGCTATATGTAGCATGCATTGGCCAAGATTCCTACAACACATCATATGGAATTGAATTGAATTTATTCACAAAGCAAAATACAGCGAGAAATCAGAATATTAACAGCATGAGCAACCAAGCAAATATATGCATATTAAGTGACAGGAATCAAACAGTCCATTTTTATCCATACACTCCGAGCTTGCTTTGGTTGCCTACCATTATTATCATCAAAATCTGAGGTGTACATTACATTTATCAACCAATCAGAAGCTGCACATCCCAACTCTGCAGGGTGTCGTCAACCTCCAGTGGTTTGGTTATTGCCCAAATATGGCGATAGGGGTACCGTAACCCTATAGATAGCTCAGCCCATCGTTATGATTAACCCAGTCCTATGACATCTTTTGCCTCGAATTCAAGTTCAGATTGATTAGCTAAATGATGTTAGGAGTTTATTTATAAATTTACAACTTTTGTTTGAAGACAACTGGTGTTCTGATGAACCAAGGTCAGTTCTGAATGTGGGTGTAGAAATGGGCTTGGTGTATGAAGATGAACAACATAACTTGAATCTCGCAAAAATCACAAAATTGCACCTGCTCTGTTCAAGTGGAATAAGATTTTTTTTTAAATGACAAATTATCCTACAATTAAATACACCACATCTTTAACAAGCCGGACGATTTCATGGAACCAATAGTTTGGGTTCCGTGTTGGTTCCATGCGAGCTAATTCATGGGACCCACACACTGTTTTGGATTGATATGCTACCAAGGGAGAAAGGTTACAATGGGTTCCCATGGATCCAAAATCAGGTTTCAGCCATCACTGAAATATTCTGGACTACTGTATAAATCACATGCTCATGAAATAGTGAGCGAGTGCATAGGGTTTAACGTCGCTTTCAACATTTTTTCAGCCGTATCACAATGGGGAAGGGAGGGGAGGGGCGGGGGTACCTAGTTGTAACAGAGCAGATCTGATGCTGCCATTTTATTGTGCTGTCCCACTGAAATATCAGGTCGCAGGCAGACACGGACACCCCACTTAGTCACATTATATGGACACCAACCGAACCAGTCCTTGTTCTATCCTCTTAATGCTGAGCGTATGCGAGGAAGCAACACGTTCCATTTTTCAAGTCTTTGGTATGACCCGGCCTGGGATTGAACCCAGTACCTACCGCTTACACTGGAGGACGAAGCTCTAACCATTAGGCCGCCGCAGTGCGGTCTGCTCATGAAAGAACTATTTCTGTTTCCTATCATGGCCATTGTCATAATCTCCAGTTACTATCATTTTGGCAAATCCTATTTAAGGTGAAATGCAAAACTTTGTAAACTCTTCCTTTTTTATTTTATATAGGTTTAATAATGATAGTAATAAAGGTCTATCTAAGACTACTAGCTTTTATAAAGTTACCCCAAGTCCAGCTGACTTTGTACATGTACTTGCAAACTGTCATCGCTTATCTTTCCTTGATTGTGACATCATGTCAGACCAGCCGCCCGAAGAGGGAACATTACGAGTTATGACGTGCAGCTAGGCAGTCTGGTGAACATTACAAACTAGCATAAAAGAAGGGCAGACAGTGATGCAAATTCCATTTCTGAAATCAGTCAGCTGGAGATACCAAAGGAGATGGTACGATAAGGCAGCATTTTGACCTATACGTGGTGCGATTGAAATCGAGAAGATAAAAAGTCCTGAAAATAATTGTGTTTTAACGTAACCATGGTAACAGCAGGAGAAAATATATGAACACATTCTGTGATAGTTCTAGCTTGATTGCGTTATGATTATAGTTAGGACATAAAATTAATATCCGCAACATGTGCTATTTCATGAAAAAGGGTCTAAATTGGGTAATTCAAACATGAAGGACCCCTTAGATCAATAAGATTTCCCAGTAGTTTACATATATAAATGCCACCCCACTTCAGGGCTGTAAAAATTGGGTGAACATTAGGTTTGGTTCGCGCTGAGGTTACGCACTTCTCATTATGCATACACCAGTTTCAGTTCACTGAATTACAGATATTAATCTAATAGTGATGGATTATGCAAGTCAAAGAAGGGTTACCCAAAACATTTTAGCGTAACCCATATTTGGGTTAAGCAGAATTTACAATTTGTGCAGTCTTGCACTTCACCAGGTTAAATGGTGTTTTGGTTCAAGGGGTCCTTTGTGTCTAAATGTGTGACGGAAAGACTCAATTTAGACCCATTTTTCACGAAATAGCACATGCTGCAGATTTCAATTTCAGGTCACAACTATAATTATAACGCAATTCAAGTTACATGTAAACTATCATAAATTGTGTACATATATTTTCTCTTAGCATTACATTAAAATGACTATTTTTAGGACATTATATTTTTTTTATTTCAATCACACCACATATAAGGCAAACTCCTGCCTTATTGTACCATCTCCTTGGAGATAAGATACATGTAGGAGAAAAAATATTTCAAATTAAACCTAAAGGAGTGGACAGGCTGATATTGCCATCATTAACAATGCATACTATAACAAGGAAAATATCGAAAGCTTCGTATTTCATCTTTAATTAGAGACCCCAACATTTTTTTCACCTAATTTATTTTGGACTAGTTTAGATTTGATTTCATAGGGGGCATTTTTTAAAGTTCAACGCTTTTTAAATTTTCGAAAACGAATAAGAACTTGATTTTATGCAGATTTTTAAAGTTATTTTATTCCCGCGGTTTATCGGAAATCAGTCTATGTTAAAACAATGGGAGCCTAATGGGTAAAATTGTACACAATTATAGGTAAATTTCTGCAAAAGCTTTTTCCTTTTTTTTAATTTCAGGACAATTTTAATAAAATTTGGTTGTCAGGGGTTTTTGAACATGCCAGATCTGCTGGTGGTCATTTTGTCGACGCCGCGGCAATATTTAGCTGCCTAATTTGCATAAATTTGCATAATGGAACACCGTTTTACTATGGTACCAGGGTACCTGCATTGAAACGAGTATCAAATGTCACCAGGATTTCTAAGTGTGAACTTGAATTTTATTGAGAAAAAGTTTGGGACCCAAGGAAAGCCTTAACATTCCCACACCACATAATTATCTTTGCCCACTGACATTCATTATTGAGTTAATTTCCATAAATTTCTTACTCAGTATGGAACATTTATTTTATTTGATGATGCATATTCTAATTTTCTAATAAGAAATCAGTTACAAAAAATGGATATTTTTTTAAAAATCAAATCAGTTGAAGAGCCTGCATTTTCTTTTGTTCGTTCTGTTGTAATTTAGTAGATGAAGCACCATTGTCAGCCAGAAAGAAAAACATTTGAGTGAATGGAGTTAAAGAAAAGTTGTTGTTGTTATTGCAAAATAAAATAAACAAAGATTGATAAAACTTTCTTCATCACGACTATTTTTACGCTATTAATTTTTTTTAATCTTAAAACATTTTAGGAAATATTATTCTGGCGAAACAAATTAAACATTTCAACTGATTTGTTTCAAATCGCACGTTTAGTCCATGCTTGCAAGTTCAATTCAAGGGAGATTACTACTAACATGACTGGAGCTGTTTTCTCATTACCCGCGAATACGGCAACCGCATGCTGTACCACCTGGACGTGGTAAGGAGAATTCCATGTTGAACCACAAGACGGCTTGCGAGTGATTTACTGTCTTTGAGGTCATGTAACTTGACATTGTAATACATTGATATAATTCACATATGAATTCATACATTAAACCGTAACAATATCGTAAAATTTATAGCAAAATAGATCGTTTTTCGCTAGCATTCAACCTCAACCAACGCTATCAAAAGGGCGCCGCCATTTTAGATGGGAGACTCCCTCTGTCGGCATGACCTCGTTACCCCTGGTTACGTTGAACAACAAGACGTCTTCTTCTTCGGGGGACAACAAGTCGAAATAAATTCGAGATTTCGACATGAGCCAGTACAATTTTTATTTATATATCAGCCAGAACAGTGACACGAACATTTAAATAACGGACTGCCACTACCAGCTCGGTCATTCCACCACAGAAAGATTTCGAGGTCACGCAAAGTGCCGCAAAATGGGCTACGAAAAAACGGAAGCAAGTTTTAATAAAGCTGGTACTTTTGCGATATTCTGTGATAAATTATGAGAATTTTAAGACCAAATTGAAAGGGGAAAACCCACTGGCTCATATCCTAAGAGCTCATGCAAGATAAGGACTTTTAAAAAAGTGCCGCCATTTTCCACGGCGACCAGACGCGTCTGCAAAATTAAGTGAACTCCAGAACCGCTCTCTGCCGATCACTTAACATTTTATGGACTAATTCAAATACCATCGACAACAGAGCATTATATTTATTTAATCCAACTAATTTTCACTGTTAATTAAGGCAGAAATTCATGTTTTATGACATTTTCCACAACAACATAATTTGTGTTTACACACGCAATTCGCATGGCAGCTCATACAGCCGTTGGGGTCTCTACTTTAATGAAGAGAAACCTGTTTTTCCATTTTGTACTTTTATTAATTTTACAAGCTGCTGCAAAGTGTTGTATGTCCACATATGGTGCAGTGAGCTGGAGAACAATACTGCTCAAGGTCGTGTCAATTGACTGGTGTAACATGACCGTAGTCCTGACGTCATAGAACAGGGAAAATGAAACACGGCACTGTGACAGCAGTTGAAACCTTTTGAAAAACTGTCACTATCAAATGTACCTTCACATCACCCGACAATAGATGCTTTCATGAGTACATTGTACGTGATCCCATGGAAAGTGCTGGTGAAGAGAGAGAGATATTGCATTTCAATAAAAAGTCCTGTAACGGTCGGTTTCCGTGCTCAGTTGAAAAGTGATGCGTTATTTTTAAAACTGGTAACACAGTCGATTGCAAGGATATGTCAAGTTAACATTTAAAGATGTTTATCAGCCTCAAATGAGAAGTCTAGATCATTTTAATGGAGTATAAAATTGCGAGCGCTGGGTTGTGGAAAGTACAGCGTAACACATATAACATAACATAAAATTGATTTTACGTCCACCTGCGTAAATAATATCGGGAATTATTAATATGGACATGATTTATGTTGACAATTATTGGAAAAAGGGTGACCATCTGGTCTCAGTCTATGGTTGAACTGTACATTTTTACAACCAAACTCCAATTTAGTTGCAATTGAATACAACTGAATACAATTTTAACCAATATGATCTGAGATGGACAAGGCCCGCATACAAACTTGAACTACACCAAGGGTAGAAATAATTTTGGGCTGGTTCATTATGCAAATGATTTATTAAAATTTGTTTTGCCCATGCATGTAGCTATAATGTTTGGAAGAATAGAATACTGTTACTTTCTGGTTCATAAATTTCTGTCTATTTTTCGTTTTAGATGGTCTTGGATAATCTGGGATTTTTTCAACCCTGCACAGGTGCATTTGGTTGTACCATAAATGTTACACATACATGTACATGTACATGTAGCACAATACTCTGCCATCGAGGTAAATGTGTAACGGAGATGCAATTAACACCATTACCAACAAGATGACTCCGGCCACTGTCACTTGATTGGTTGTTTAGCATGGCCAGCCCTCATCTATATTTTGAGGGCAAATAATTAAAATAGATGAGGGAATTACATGGGGGAGTAAAACTTTTCTTCATATTCGAATATAATTGGTTTGCAATTTAATAATTAATAATAAATAATTATAGGATCTAGCATGTGTATTAAAAAAATTAAGGTCATGCTAAACAACCAATCAGGAAACAATGGCCTCATTGTGGCTATTCTCCACTGTTGACTGTTTGATAATTCCACAAAAAAATATAAAAGATAGAAGTTTTATATCGTTTTAGATTTAACAGTTGCACTCGTTAACTCTCTCCCTGATTTGAGTGGGTTTTGAGGACTTGTGTAGATCCCCATGTAAGCGTGTTTTGGCGAGTGTTCGTCTAACCCATGAAGACGAGTCACCGAGTTCCCATGTGATGGATTATTTTTGCAATTTTTTTTTTGCATTTACTTTGAGTAATTAGGGTAAAATGAAATCGGGAGAAGAACAGAAAAAATTGACGGAAAATGCTTGATTTAACACCAAATGTTTTGGATGTGCTCCAAGTGAAACGTTCGAGAAATAGTAAAATCTGATTGAAAATTCCTGAATATTTCATGTAGCGCGAGTATGAACAACCAGCATATTTGACAATGATGACTAACTCGTCAATCCGTGCATCCGAGTATATTATAAACATTTTCCCGGGACCTGTTGATCTCCGATTTAAAATGTTTATCCGCCATTCTGCCCAAGCTCCCCTCATTGACGAGTGACCATGGCGACCACGCACAAACCATGTTGCTCCAATCACGCCAGGCCTCTGAAAAGGTCGTTCAGCCTTGACCAATCAGTGATGCTCTTTTACTTCACCGTATGAATATTTATTACCAGTCTTCATTCTCCTTCGCGGAAGTATATGGGATTATAACAGTTATAGCTCGTTCTAAACCTGCCATCTCCTGATGTCACTGCCAAATCCCGAATCTATGAAGAATTAGCTACACAACGGAATATGATAATATGGAAATGGCAGCAGGAAAACGAGGAAGTAAATACTGGTAAGCGATGCTAAAATGCGACGATTTCTTCACTTTTTTCATGATTTCCAAAAGATGGAAAGCAGGGACAACCATTTTCTCACAAAATTACTTATTTTTAGAATAAATGTTGATGATATTGGTATAAAATAACATAGAATGGGTCTGTGGGAGACCATTGGTAAATATTTCTCCACATGACATGGAACATAAACGAGATATTTTACATCACAGGGCAAGTATGAAAATTGAAATGAGTCTACGGGTTAAAGACCCACGCCATTACAAATCTATTATAGGTCAGAGAGAGAAAATTCCCCGCAAGTAAAAGAGGGAAAGAGTTAAGCTATAATCACAATATGAATATTGTGTATTGTCTTCTTGCATGTACATACATGACATATCCACATCCCCTGTGTATAGTGGTAAATCGAATGTCGGTCCATTGTCTATTTATTGAAGCCCAACTCACACTACGAACATTTTGTTGTATTAGAACAGAACAGTTTGTTCGTGTTTTTGTTTATGGTAACCTCACAGTGCGAACATTTTCTCTTGATCGCCAGTCGCAGCGATCAAGTGAGAGCCATTTTGTTGTGTCATGTGACATTGGCTTTGTCACATGACTGCCAGTTGATTGGATAACTGTTGATAAATGTTCCGACATCTGTTCGCGATCACGACACACTGGAGACAAAAACTGTTTTGAGGACGAAAACAGGTTCCGAAAATCAAACATGTTTGATTTCAAACTCGTCCCTCGAATAGAATGTTTGTGTTTCTGGGCACCTCACACTGCAGACAAAACATGTTCTGAACAGTGTTTATGTTCTAATACAACAAAATGTTCGTAGTGCGATTTGGGCTTAAATAAATAAACAGATTATTTGAAACATGTATATCAGGGAGGGTGTCAAAGGTTGAACTTTCTGTTTCAAACTAAACTGAGCATATCCAGTGGAACTGTTTCGAATTCCTTCATTGGAATGGACATGTGTGCCTTCTGAAACAGTCATGACCTGTCTGATTACAATCAGATCTCAAAAATACACTACCCATCTTTACGTGTCGCTGATTTAAGAACCGATGCCAGGACCTGGGTTTCCATTGTTCAAAACAGCTTCCGGCAGATCAAGGTCATGCATCTGGCCCGTCTTATTTTGCAATGAGGGGGCAACAGGTCACCAAACTGTACATGTACATGTAATACTCATCTCATATTTTAGCTTGTTTCATCAGATTAGCATTTTATTTTGTAGAAACCATGATGATATTTGATTAACATTCAATGTACCAGTATTCATTTGGACGCCCATAAAAAATCCCCCGCCCCCTAAAACTGGAAAAAAAAAAAAAAATGTGCACAAATTGTTTCTCTGTATCTCAATTGCATAAATCATGCAACCTGTAAACTGGAAAGAAGACAAATGAATACATTAACTATAGAAATAAGTGCGGGGTATATACAAGTATTATTCATTATTTCAAATTAATTTTTAATTTGGATACCCACATGGATATATGTAAATAGATACCCCTGAGAAGTAAGACCGGTGACATAGGATACCCACATGGATATATGTAAATAGATACCCCTGAGAAGTAAGACCGGTGACATAGGATACCCACATGGATATATGTAAATAGATACCCCTGAGAAGTAAGACCGGTGACATAGGATACCCACATGGATATATGTAAATAGATACCCCTGAGAAGTAAGACCGGTGACATAGGATACCCACATGGATATATGTAAATAGATACCCTGAGAAGTAAGACCGGTGACATAGATACCCACATGGATATATGTAAATAGATACCCCTGAGAAGTAAGGCCGGTGACATAGGATACCCACATGGATATATGTAAATAGATACCCCTGAGAAGTAAGACCGGTGACATAGGATACCCACATGGATATATGTAAATAGATACCCCTGAGAAGTAAGACCGGTGACATAGGATACCCACATGGATATATGTAAATAGATACCCCTGAGAAGTAAGACCGGTGACATAGGATACCCACATGCAGCCCTCGAAATTTGGCGTAACCGAAACGATCGGTTACGTGTCGGTTACGTGGTTGTAAATTCTGCAGAACGAATAATCGGTTACGTAAAAAATCAACTTGCGCTACGGTATGACGAGTGCCATTGAAAATGTCTGGGCGACCAGCCCAGTGACAGTCATCAATTGTTGCCTTACCGGTCTATATTTCTCCTCTATGGTATCTTCGAATCATGCTTCGGAGTTTATACACGTTTTTATTATGGAATTAGTAACATGAACGTGTGATTTTGCATCAGAAAGAAATAAAAACACGGAGGTTCGAAACGAAAAAAAACTGACATTCTGATGGCGCATAAAAACGGAAGCATGCGATATCAAGGGGACACAACTCCCAACATACAAAGCCTGAATTCATCCAATCAAATGTGGGTCAATTCTACAGCGCGGGACAGCACGCACACGGAAGTGGATGGAAATCGAATTTCTCATCTCCGGACCCTCCGGACCGCAGGTTCGATATGCAAAACGGCTCAAAAGCGAAAATTGACTCTCTGAACATAAAAACATTCCAGAAGTGGTCACTTGACGATGACTTTAGAAAAGTTTTGTCTGCTTTTGTTTTACTTTCTACACATTTCACATTTTATTTTTTTCAACACCGTCCCTTTTATTCCATGCCTTGCTGAATTTCTGACCAATAAGTTGCTCATGTTACATCGCAGTTTGAGAATATTGCCGTCAGCTGCTGTTTCAAGGATTCTCAAAACAATTTTGTATTTTATTGTAATAATATATATATAATAATATATAATACACAATTTCTTCAGTTCCAGAAAAGAATTTGGCTAACCTGTTTACATAACCAATGGGTTACGCAACCTAGTCCTACGTAACCGAACAATAGGTTACGTGAACATCGTGACCCAGAACTATTTTTGGGTTACGCAAATTTTTGAAATTTCGAGGCCTGCACATGGATATATGTAAATAGATACCCCTGAGAAGTAAGACCGGTGACATAGGATACCCACATGGATATATGTAAATAGATACCCCCGAGAAGTAAGGCCGGTGACATCCAAATTGTTACGGTAATTCCCCTAATAATTCAATCACAGAAAGTTCACTTTTCAACTCTGTTATTCAAACACAGAGAGAAAGTAACATTCCCATTCTTCATTCAAATTGAAGTCATATAATAACAAAATGTGACACTTTGTAGCTGTTGCCATGGTGAATATTCCCAGATATATGCCATTTTTGCTGCACTTCCGGTGAATTATTAAGGGAATTACCGTAATTATAGAATGTGCCCTCCGGAATAGTAGTTTTCATTCCACCTTTTGACATCCTGCCTTATCCTGCTTATTTAGGACTCTTTGTTGCTCACAGTGCCATATGTAGTATTTTTACTATGATCTTTCAGGCTTCAAAATTCCGAACAGACCTATGACGTCAGTACTTTTAACTGGCTTTATGCACTACTTATTCTTTGCTATTTTGGGATGGAAGATTTATGAGGACATAGCTGCACAATTGGATGGCTAAGTGTATACATATATGATTGTCAAAATCTGGTCATGCTCCACTGGTGTAAGGTCATCTTCTAATAAATTTCAGTGTAAGCTTATATGTACATGTATTCATCTCTGAGATTTAGGATCTGATCTGTTTCTTTATCAGTCATAGGGACCAACTTACAGAAGTTATAAAAAAATTATAACCTAGCCAAGTTATGACCTACATAGCATTAACTCTAAGTTATAAATTGTGGTGCACATTTACCACCAAGTGTTTGTCATGTTTGTAGAAGGAAATGTCACGAGTTGACCAGAGGAAAGGAATGAAAGTACTCAAGAGTACTATTGTCTGGAACAGTAATGGATGTGCAATATCGATTCGTTGCTTCAGAATAGTGTACATCTATTCCGATTTTCGGGAGTTTCCGACTGCCCGCTAGTGGGCACTCGAGTCAGGGAAGACAAAATATGTACTCAATAACATAAGAGATAGGGTGCAATAAGCGTTTTCGCGGTTACAAGAATCGGGAGTGATCTAGAGTTCGCTGTGTGAAATGAGTTACCTGTATCTCTTTATTCAGCATTACAAAGGCATGAAAACAAATACAGTTTGCCATACACTGTTTACCTCTGGACATCGCAGAGAATAATTGAGCTCCTTGATGAAAGCTACCATGAACAATCTTTGTGCTGCTAATTATATGGGCAGGAGGCCCAGGATTTGTTTCCACGTAATTTGCCATTGTTATGAGAGCCGGCAAATAATACCTATATACAAACAATTGCATATTCCATAAACTGGCAAAATAAGAACAGTTAGACCTGGAAGCTTCATCCTCACTATAAAACCTGTAGTTAACTGTGACCTTTGAAATCTAGTGATGTAAAAAAGCATACACAATCGGAAGCATGAGTGCTGCTAGCTTTACCTGATTGCCTCGTATTCGTACTATGCAATGGATACCAATTTGTTATCTGTACTGGTCAATAGAAATCTCCATCGTTCTTAGAAATTTAATTTACACGTGCCTTACAAGTTAAATTTAGAACTTTCGAGCGTGTTTTCAGCTCCAAATGTGCTCCACTCCAAAGTGTGCTCAACTCCAAGTGTACGCTCAACTCCAAGTGTACGCTCAACTCGATCATAAAAACCAGACATAAAATCACTCGTTGGCTGGCCTAATCACTCAAAAGGTGACCAAATGGCTCTGCGCAGTTATTGGGTCAGGGGTCAGCCGGATATAGTGCGTGTACCAGTGTTGGCAAGCAGCCAAATTTGCTGTACGACAACAGAGTCTGGGAATAGGGCTTCGCCCTGTTCCAGACAAAAATGATCTTCTAATTGCAAACATAGCAATGTTACATGTACCTTCAGAAATTTGAATCAGGTCAGACCATAAATGTTACATCAACATTCCATCAGCAAAGTACCTTATAACTTTATGAAATTATACACAATTTTCAGAGAAAGTTAAAATTAGTGCAGCTCTTCAAACACAAGTGTGGCCTCAAGTGATCGCTCCTTAATCAACCTTAATGTCCTGGATTTCCAGGAAAATTATACATAATTCAGGGAACAATCTGGGACATCCAGCTGATCTTTAAGCTGATCAAAATACATACATGTGAGTGAGTTAAAACCACTTATGTAAGTTTTATGAATGTACTACATGCACTCGAAGGCACAAATGTTGTTTAACATAGTAATGGGCTTAACATAGTTCACTACACTCTGTGACTAATCTACTGGTCAAAATATCATTATTTTGTAAACAGTGGAGTTTTTGAAATCACTTGTCATGCTTGTGGAGGTTATAATTTATAACTTTTGTATGTTGGTCCCTCGACTATTTATAAAACTTTATAGAATCGTTCAAACTTGATGCAAATTGCGGACGAAAGTGTGAAAGTGCATCAGCTGTCATCAACCTTCTATTGTGTTGCTCTTAACTGCTCCATGTCGACGGTATGATGGTGTTATCAAATCACATAACACATAAATAGATCTTGCATCATTTGTCAAACCAGCCTGTCAATAACCTGTGTCGCTCTATTGTCAGCCTCGTTTCTCAAGCAATTGTAGGTCCATTCAGGTTGCTTTCCATGTTACTAGTCACCCATCGGACACCCACCCACCCCACCCCACCCCACCCCTGCTGTGGCATTGACAAAGTTACTTCCCTTCCCTGATCAGCAACTGTCTGTAGTGTTGAATGATGTCACGTACATTGTACAATACAGCTGAACATTATGATGTTAAAATGTACCATGAATGGTCCAAACAACCAAGACACTCAAACTGTGCAAAAAAGTAGAAATGAGTGCAGAACAGATAAAACACCAGTGGGAATGGGGCTTCCCTCTGGGTTTTCCCCCTGGCCTGTCAGCAAGAACTAAAATGAAATTGGCAAGAAATATGGGAGATGTCTCTCCGTCAATCACGCACTTTACAAGCTGTCCATGTGAGTGTGCAGAAGCGTCTGTTCTAGTGTTGGCCTATCTTTGACATGTGGCAATCAACACCCAAGACTGCAGAGCCTCACCTTGTGTATGATTATGCCAAGGTTAAATATACGTCTTCGCTATTATTGAGCACTCCTAGATCATGAAGCCTTAGTTGCAGTACTTGTGCGTGTAGCTAATTACATGTGCGGGTAGCATTTTCATCAAGTACTGTACTATTTCTGAGTTGTACAATTCGGACATGTATACAATGTTGATGTGTGTGACAAGTACAGACTCCCGAAGGATCTAAAACTTCAAACATATTGAACAACTGGACAGAAAGACCGCAAAATCTTAAATCGCCTCCATACATGTACTTGCCGAGAATAAGAATTTTTTAACAAGGATTATTTCCTGAATATTTCGGATAATTAAATGTACAGAAATTCTATTCACTGCAAGTTTTCAAAATGTACCTGAATGCTGAATGTACTACTTTGTCTTTCCTGTCAGTTGTCTGTCCAGACATCTCTGCAGTGGCTCAAATCCAGGAGTCCGTATCTCCTAGATGACCATTGATGTCAAGGCTCCTACTGACCAGGAGTGCTTATAATGCTAAGAACTTGAATGGAACATCATGCATGATCATTCATCAGGTAAACAGTTTTGGGACCCATGATCTGAAAAAGTTATCCAGCTACCAGCATCACCAAGCATATTACCTGCCTAGAAATCATGAAACAGTAAAACAAGAGCCTTATAGGCTTCAATATATGTCCATGCATTCCCAACTATAACCCTTTAAAACATGTTGTGTAACTAGAATTTGAAATAGGTCATGAATAAGCTAGAACTAACTAAGTAATCCCCAGTTGCCTATGTACTCAGGGATTCATTCACGTCGGTTCTACGTACCGAATTTCGGTTCGTAGCTTGAGTTTAAAAACTCAATTTTTCAGTTCAAAACTCAATTTTTTTGAGTAAAAAATCAACATTTTTCACCAAAATATTTATACTCAATTTGTGTGTTGGAAACTGAATTTTTAAGCTCCGGAAACTGAATTTTCAAGCTTCATAAATTCGAAATTTCAATACACGATTGTCGGGAAATCATCTGGTAAAACTCAAATGAGTTGCGGTAGCAAATGTGAATCTGTCGGCAGCAGGGGTAGAATTTCGACGCGAATCCGGGAATCTTTCGCGTAAAAACTCGCCTAAAATGGAACTTGCGCGAATCCAACTGGATTAGCGTAATCATTGTGGTGTTCATTCAGGGAGATTTATTCAATATTTCACGGAAATTGAAGTCAAATAGCTGATCTGTAATCAGAAAACCCCCGAGACATCTTTTCGTCTTGCTGCAAAACGGATGTTTTGATGACGTAACGTGCAAACTACACCTCGGAAACCTTTGCGCGTTTATTTTTTGGAAGCCTTGAATGCTCTCTGTAAAGGTTCCCGACTGGCGCCAGATGGAGCTAGTGTGAATGCTAACGCGCGGTCGTCAAATGGAAAGTACACTAGCGTGAAAAATGAAAACCTGGGGCGTTTGGAGTTTATTTAGCAGATAATTTTGATTCGGATTCATTCATAATTAGAATGACAAACATTTTCCCAAAGACAGCACATCAGGAGAAGTAGAATTAAGCGGTAAGAAATTTATGAGAATAAAAATAGATCGTTTCTTCAGAGACAGTGTCATGAACAACAACAACAGCAACGCGGTCGACCCTTTACGTTGAGAACACGCATTTCTTTAGAAGTCAGTTTATTTGAGGGCAAGATTTTAAATTTAACGGCACAGCACTTCTTGCTTATGTCTGTGGCTCTTGATTTTTTTTTGGTAATTTTGATCTTTCACTGTAAAAAACATCGCGGTATGAAATGAAAAATATGTGAGACAAAAATATCAGGAATTTCCTTATTTTTTTATGTTTTTGCATATCTGTTATAAATCCATGGCGAATTGTTCGGCCTACTCTTTATAAGGCTCATTAATAATAATTGTTTGTTTTACGTCAACATCAACTGCGTGACAGGAAATAGGGCAGGTGGTCAGATTTTATTTATATCTTTTGTCTTGCAATGCAGACAGTCCCAAATGATTTGTTTTTCATATGCAATACAAAGATACAAAAAAAAAATATTCAGAGTATATATATGTATACTTACCATGCAGTAAAAATGGTTACGTAGAATCCATTTGTGGAATCCAATACAATCATCGTGTAACTATTTTATAAACTAGTAGGATATTTTTTTTATCGTTTCTTTCTAACATAATCATGATAATGGAAATGAGTAATCGCAATCAATAACACAAAATGATTTTAATTACACAAAAGGTTAAAAATACATCAATTGGTAACAGTAAACAATGTTCATAGAAGATAACATTTACCCTGGTTTGTAAAAAAAATTATATACTCAACTTCGGGGGAAAAAAATGACCCTGGTTTGTAAAAAAAATATATACTCAAAAAAAAAATGCAGATGAATTTTATTTTAACTCAATTTGACTGTAAAAAAACTCAATTTTCTGGATTTCGGTTCGTAAAATTTGGACTTCTATGAATCCCTGGTACTATACATAGGGTGAATTTGAAGAGCTGAGCGATGATCCCTCGAGATAAAAAAAATAACTATAGAATTGACAATGACAAAATAGACCAAGTTCAAGGTTAATCAAATTGGAAAGGCTTCTAATTAATCACCAGTTGTATGGATGGATCCATGGATGGAATTACTTGGACACTCCATCTAATTTGGAGAGCCTAATAAAAATCCTTCAAGTGATTGCCAATACTCAAATTTGACCTATTTTTAGGTCAAGGTCAGTCATCTTCACTAGGATTCTGACACAGAGCCAGTTTCAAATGCTCTGTGAAATTAGATAGCCGGCTATAAAATCCTTCAAGAAATATTGTGTTACATGTAAGCAAGATGGACAGACAGACAGATGAACGGACCAACCAGAAAATGCCTTCAGTCAAACTTGGCAGAGGGGTAAAAGACTTTGCCATCACAATCCACATACATCGAGTCTGAACTGTATAGACCCTCGAGCTCTGACCTAAAAATGAATACAGTTCCTCTTCGACCCATGGGTAAAGTTTACCCAAAGTTTGGTACCAATCCATGGCATGGAACTGGAGATATTGCATATACAAGCGAAAGTTAACAGACAGACAGACAGACAGATGAAAATCATGATCGCAATATACAGCCTTTTGACAGGCATATAAAAACAGTCTTAGTTTGGGCAACCATACGTGGCACGGAGTGTGGCAAGGAGTAGTGAAATAGGCTGGGGTGTGGTTCAAAAACAGGTGTCTCTAACATGCCAAATAAACAATTTCAAGTAAAACTTGCATACCCAGTTCCCTCCTTTATGTAATGATTTGACCCACTTTGGTATGAACATAGACACAGGTAAAGTTGCTAACAAAGAGTTTATTCCCTTCATTCTCCAATATAGCCATAGGAATTTTAACGTGGTCCGTATACTGAAGGAGGAATACGAAACATTTCAAACAAAATTCTGCTTGCAATTTAATCGGAGACCTATCATAGCGCACCCAAAAAATCGGATCTTAAGCGACTTGCATGTATTGGTAAGGAGTAAACTTCACCCCATATTGTGATCATTATCATGTGAAATTCTACATGGCATGCACTAATATATAGTGGCCCTATTTGAACTCTATCCGAAACTTGTCTCTAGGAACATTTTTAAGATAAATCCCTGTGCCCGTGCCTTCCACTTTTGAAAAATGTACATCAGTGCCGTGTTTTCAAAACACCAGACTCATCTTTTTCAATACACCCAACTGCGACCATCTGACACAATTGCACTTAAAGTGCTAATGCAGCGAAATTTTTATTAAATAATTTGATTCTCTATTCTTTCATGATTAATTTGCTATATCCAGAGGAAAATCGGACAAGGAGAAGTTCTTATTTCAAATGGAAAAGGGCGTGCAATTGTGCTCTTAAAAGTGCGACCGTTTGCATTTGCTTTGTTTACAAAATTATATATGCATGACGTCATAAGGATGACCGATCGTCAGCTTGAGTCTTGGCTCAGCATGGCGGGCAGTGTTGGAGGGAAGCAAGCCCATCTTCGTGGCCAATTTTACTGGTTTGTTCAATAAAAAATTTGAATTTAATGTTCATCGGGAAATTGAGTATGACAAGGGAAACTGTTTATTAAAGTGTGAATGAATATAGAATTAAAGTGTGAATGAATATAGACTGACCTTTATCAATTTGTATGGACCTAATGAAGCCGCGACCGAGCGAAGCCTACCGTGTGAAACCAGGCTAAATTGAATTCATTGCCATATAAAGGACTTCAAATTCCACTGAGCAGTTCCATTATTATTACACATCCTGATCAAATTAATTACCTAGAATCTGGAATCTATATAAATGTGTTTTGTACAATATTTATAAAATTTATCTGCCAGTGTCCGCATTTTGTTTGCTTGCATGAATGCATAGGCTGTACGGTGTATCACTTTAATATCATTACATGGAAGCATTTCCAAATCCAACTCCAAGAAAATAACGAAGATCGATCTTCAATATCCCCAGATTATCACATATGTTTTCTTCTTCCCATTACAAGCAACTTTATTCCTACGAAGTAGGCTACAGATCGCAAATTGTCCGGTAATGAGTGAGTGAGTCCATCCGAATCCTTTCGTCGGCAAAATAAGGAGAACCGTTGACAGAACCTTGATTTTTGGCATGAACGTGCATTAGGGCATTGTTACCATCAAGTTCTGATTTGAAATAATTCTGATTATAATTAGATCTATAATTAAAGATGTAATCAGCCTCAAATCTGGGCTGAAATTAATGTCTCTCAAACTCAGCGAAAGTGACATATGTTACAACAGGTACAAAATGGAACACATTTGACCACAAAAAACTAAACTTGTTTCTACCATTCACGAGAAAAAAGAAGGAATTGATCTTTAAAAATAAATGGCATGGCATGCCGTTTATTTTTCCACGGCCATGTCAACAAGCGTATACACGTATGGTGCATTCTACCAACGTATGCTGTGCGACATTACCGAATCGTAGGCACGAGCCATGACGTTATCCCATGGCTGCAGCTGTGCAGCATTCAAATTCGTGAGCGTCGCTACGTCACTCATACGTCACGCAGTCACGTCATTTTCCTCTCCGCGAACAACACACACTCAATGGCGGGACAGAAGAGCCGTCGAAGCGGGCAGAGTTACAAATTCCTCTGACAAGATATTCTTGCATTCGTTGTATATGACGATGCCAGTATCATGAAATATAATACATATGATGCTTTGGTAATCTTCAATGCTGAAAAAAACGCACAGGGGAGAGTTTACAAAATCCATCCATTTTGAGGCTGATTACATCTTTAACACTTCAGTATATTGTTATAGATATATGTTAACTGTAGCCTTTAACGTGTATCGTATTTCACATCCAAACATTTCATCATTGCCAAGAAAACTGTGGTCCGTTTTGCTCCAGCGTTTTATCGCATTTAATGAGTATCAGTTACTGTCCGTCTAAAAATACCCTGTCATTGAAACACATTCCACTATGCCACATGGCCCTATTACTGAGGTTAATCATTATTATCTTGTGCATAGAAGGTGTTGGTCTTGAGTTGAATTACCGTAAACTACATAAATGCTACCTTTCTACTATAGTACTATATATAAAAATTTGTTGTATTGTTGGGAAAATAATGTGATTCAAAAGTTGTTTTGATCCTGGACAAGGGCACTGAAAACCATTAAAGAGATGTAAATGTATTTTCACACGTAAAGCTTGAAATCTACTGAACCTATATTATTCAATCTGTTTCCTTTAATTAAAAAATTGTAAAATTAAATCGGCGATCGTTATTTATTTTGGAATGAAGGCGCATTAGGAGACTGTTACCAACAAGTTCTGAGCTGACCTACTTTTGATGAAAATTTCTGGTGATTTTTTATGAAAATCACTGGCGATTCTGACTTGGGCGGTGCCCATCTTAATATAGGCAGGATTTCAACTGGGGGTCGGGATTTCCAAGAGTTCAGTTCGCGTTCGAGTCCTAATGCCTACTGTACTTCGTAGGTCCTGTGACGTTTCACACTGCTCATGTATTAGATCTAAAAACATAATAGTATATGCTCTAAATAGGAATGAAAACTCTCACGTCGTCTGAAGCGGCCCGTCTGAAGTGCTCTCGCTCTCGAGGTCCGTTTTTGTTTCAGATACTCCCGAGAGACTCGCTTCTCAATGTTGTCTTTGTCTTGTTTGTTGAGTTTTGTTGTTGTTTGAATCTTCTTTAGTTGAAATGTTTGAAATGTTAGTTTTCTCGGTATGTAAACTCCAATTTAATATTTTAGTATTTCTGAAATTATGTTAGTACATAGCATCGAGAAAGCTCTGTGCTCACTAATCTTTTCACTTACCCGGTTGTCGGCATGATTCAACATGCAAACTTTGGAGATTTTTAAAATAATTTCTAATGGCACGGGAATATTTTTGATATCAAATAATTGCATAGACAGAGTTTGGAATATATTGTGAGTTTCGACAGCTAATGTGTTATATTATTGACTGATAAATCCACGAAACCCCCGTTCCCTCGTATGTGAATCGGACAGTAACTGCATGCATTCGTCCAAACGGTACTTGCCCACGAATTAAGGTAAATAAATCATTGTAAGTGGTCATGCAGGGACATGTGGCCGACTGACTGGCATGTTACCATACGAAGACAGTGATGGATATTGAGGGTATTAACTCGACAACAATGTGAAGTAAGTCTATGGAGATTGGTCTTCGCCATACATGTATGCTACGCATATCGCTGGCTTGCTCGTCGACCGGCATGTCATACTTATGACGTCACACACACGAAAACATGGCGACCGTAAATGTCGCACTTTATCTGCTAACCCCCCTTGTGTTTCGTAGCAAAATATAATATCTTCCTGTTTAAAACTCTGTGAGAATTTTATTAACTTAAACCAGAAATCCCAAACCGTAAAATTTCATGATAAAAATGAAATTGACAATTTCGCTGCATTAGCACTTTAATAAAGCCAGGTATAATGTACATTACACATGGATGGGCGAGGCGGTACATGTAGCATGACTGTATCTGTAGATCTGTTATGAACATGGATAAACATGAATGTCATATCTGAAAAAATAACAATATAACTTCAAATGCAAAAAAAGCTTATCCTTAAGAGATCTGGATTTGGGGGTGGTCACTGTCATCCTTCCATGTGCACTGTCACCACACATGTATGCCATCCTTCCATTTACACTGTCACTACACATGCATGTCATTCCATTTGCACTGTCACTACACCACATGTATGTCATCCTTCCATGTGCACTGTCACTACACCACATGTACATGTATGTCATCCTTCCATTTGCACTGTCACTACACCACATGTATGTCATCCTTCCATTTGCACTGTCACTACACCACATGTATGGCATCCTTCTGTGTGCACTATCACTACACCACATGCATGTCATCCTTCCATGTGCACTGTCACTACATCACATGTATGCCATTATTCCATTTGCACTGTCACTACACATGTATGTCATTATTCCAGTTGCACTATCACTACATGTATGTCATACTTCCATGTGCACTGTCACTACACCACATGCATGTCATCCTTCCATTTGCACTGTCACTACAACACATGTATGCCATTGTTTCATTTGCACTATCACAACACCACGTCCTTTAATGTTCACTGTCACTACACCACATGTATTGCCACATGTCATTCGATTTGCACTATTACTACACCACATGTATGCCATCCTTCCATGAGCACTATCACTACACCACATGTATGTCATCATTCGATCTGCAAGGTCACTACACATGTATGTCATTATTCCATTTGCACTATCACTACACCACATGTATGTCATTCCATTTGCACTATCACTTACACATGTATGCCATCCTACCATGTGCACTATCACTACACCACATGTATGTCATTATTCCATTTGCACGGTCACTACACATGTATGCCATCCTTCCATTTGCAGTACGTATGTCATCACTGTCACCATGGTCACTACACCACATATATGTCATCCTTCCACATTCAGTCACCACGCTGTATGCATGTCATTCTTCCATGTAGTCAATACACGTCATCATTCCATGTGCACTGTGACTAAACATGCATGTCATCCTTCCACATTGTCACCACGCTACATGCATGTCATTCTACAATGTAGAGTCACTACACATGTCATTCTTCCAGGTGTCACTGTCACAACACATGCATGTCATCCATCCTTCCATGTTCACTGCCACCACACCACACCACATGCATGTCATTCTTCCATGTGCAGTCACTACACATGTCATCCTTCCATGTGCACTGCCACTAAACATGTATGTCATTCTTCCATGTATCATCACTACACCTGTAGGTCATCCTTTCATGTGCACTGTCACAAAACATGCATGTCATCCATCCTTCCGTGTTCACAGTCACCACATCACATGCATGTCATTCTTCCATGTGCACTGCCGCTACACATGTCATTCTTCCATGTATCATCACTACACCTGTAGGTCATCCTTTCATGTGCACTGTCACTACACCACATGCATGTCATCCTTCAATGTGCACTGTCACTACACCACATGCAGGTCATCCTTTCATGTGCACTGTCACTGCACCACATGCATATCACCCTTCAATGTGCACTGTCACTACACCACATGCATGTCATCCTTCAATGTGCACTGTCACTACACCACATGCAGGTCATCCTTTCATGTGCACTGTCACTGCACCACATGCATGTCACCCTTCAAATCAATGTGCACTGTCACTACACCACATGCAGCTCATCCTTTCATGTGCACTGTCACTGCACCACATGCATGTCACCCTTCAATGTGCACGGTCACTACACCACATGCATGTCATCCTTCAATGTGCACTGTCACTACACCACATGCAGGTCATCCTTTCATGTGCACTGTCACTGCACCACATGCATGTCACCCTTCAATGTGCACTGTCACTACACCACATGCATGTCATCCTTCAATGTGCACTGTCACTACACCACATGCAGGTCATCCTTTCATGTGCACTGTCACTGCACCACATGCATGTCACCCTTCAATGTGCACTGTCACTACACCACATGCAGGTCATCCTTTCATGTGCACTGTCACTGCACCACATGCATGTCACCCTTCAATGTGCACTGTCACTGCACCACATGCATGTCATCCTTCAATGTGCACTGTCACTGCACCACATGCATGTCATCCTTCAATGTGCACTGTCACTGCACCACATGCATGTCACCCTTCAATGTGCACTGTCACTACACCACATGCAGGTCATCCTTTCATGTGCACTGTCACTGCACCACATGCATGTCACCCTTCAATGTGCACTGTCACTACACCACATGCATGTCATCCTTCAATGTGCACTGTCACTACACCACATGCAGGTCATCCTTTCATGTGCACTGTCACTGCACCACATGCATGTCACCCTTCAATGTGCACTGTCACTACACCACATGCAGGTCATCCTTTCATGTGCACTGTCACTACACCACATGCATGTCACCCTTCAATGTGCACTGTCACTACACCACATGCATGTCATCCTTCAATGTGCACTGTCACTACACCACATGCAGGTCATCCTTTCATGTGCACTGTCACTGCACCACATGCATGTCACCCTTCAATGTGCACTGTCACTACACCACATGCATGTCATCCTTCAATGTGCACTGTCACTACACCACATGCAGGTCATCCTTTCATGTGCACTGTCACTACACCACATGCATGCCATCCTTTCATGTGCACTGTCACTACACCACATGCAGGCAGGCCTCAATTTAAGGTGGTAACCTGTTTTTAGGTTGCCTGGAGGTTACCATATGAAAAATAGTGGTAACCTATTTTCAGGTCCCCATAATTTTGACTAATAATATGGCATTAGGTTAATAATTATGCAATAGGTTCCCACAGGTTACCAGTGTAGATTTCATGGTATTACCTGGTAACCTGTTGAGATGTTACCATCAGCACTCCTTAAATTAAGGCCTGATCGGGGATTCATAGAAGTCCAGATTTTACGAACCGAAGTCCGGAAAATTGAGTTTTTTTTACAGTCAAATTGAGTTAAAATAAAATTTATCGGCATTTTCCCCCCTAAAGTTGAGTATATAAATTTACAACTTAGTAGCAGGCATCCTGCTTTGCTAAATAAAACAATTATTCACAAGTTATATCAATGACAAAATAAAATACTTTGCAATGATAAAACAATATTTTTCTTGAAGTTTGTAAAGAAATAAGCTGTTCACAAACCTATTTATACAGTTTTTGTAAATAAGTGGCCAACTAAATGCTCATAATGAAGTGACAGTGTGTCAAAATCTTGTTAAATGAGTACAAGACTGTCCCAAAGTTGATTGGAACTCTTTTGGGGAAAAGATAGAAAAATAACATTTTACTTCCATATGCTTTCTCATCCATGAAAAACAGAGTTGGCAGGAAATAGGCCTACTTTGTTTATAAAAGTCAGGGGCCGCGGAACCGGGGGGGGGGGGGCTACAGCCCCCACACTTTTTGAGACTGCAATGTTATAAGTCCTATCTTAGATAGCACCAGTGCAGCATTTAACATGGCCGATATAGAGTTCAGCCCCCCACTTTCAAACGTGCTCCGAGGCGCCTGAAAGTATACTTTGATTGAAGAAAGACTGGGAAACTGTTCTTGGGAAGTCATGAGGTGAGGCAGGCATTATATCAAATAGATTTTCCTAAAGCAGCCCAAGAACATTGCTCGGTGGTATTGTAACAACAACAACACACACTGACGAGCCGAGGTGCGCGAAAATGACGCTTCTCGAAAGAAAATTAGGAGCGCGATGGAGCTCCTCAAAAGGCCAGGCCTGGAAATTGCGAATTTACGAAGCTTGAAAATTCGGTTTCCAACACACAAATTGAGTATAAATATTTCGGTGAAAAATATGGATTTTTTACTCAAAAAAAATTCAGTTTTGAACTGAAAAATTGAGTTTTTAAACTCAATCTACGAACCGAAATTCGGTACGTAGAACTGACGTAAATGAATCCCTGCTGATGCAGGTCACCCTTCAATGTGCACTGTCACTACACCACATGCATGTCATCCTTCAATGTGGACTATCACTACACCACATGTAGGTCATCCTTCCATGTACATTGTCACTACACCACATGTCATTCTTCCATGTACAGTCACTACACATGTAGGTCATCCTTCCATGTGCACGGTCACAATGTACACCACATGATTGTCATCCTTCAATGTGGACGGTCACTTCACCACATGTATGTCATTCTTTCATTAGTCACTAAACATACAGGTCATCCTTCCATGTGCAGTCACCACACCACATGCAGGTCATCCTATGTGCACTGTCACTACACCACATTTGCATGACATGCCAAGTATATCATCCTTCCAAGTGCACGGTCAAACTAAATGCACATCATCCTTCTATGTCTGCACTGTTACCACACCACATGTCATCCTTCCATTTGTAATGAAACTACAAATTTATGTCATCCTTCCATGTGCACCGTCACCACACCACATGCATAATTACTGTTCCATTTGCACTGTCACTACACATGTCATCCTTCCATGTGAACCATCACCACACAACCTGTATGTCATGCTATATGTGTAGTGTCACTACACCTCAGATGTACATCATCCTATGTGCAATGAAACTACATACATGTACACTGGTCACATGTATGTCATCATTCCATGTGCAGCGTCACCACATCACAATATGTCACTGTTCTACAGTATATCTACGGTCACCACACTGCATGTATGTCATCCTTCCATTCACAATGAAACTACAACACATGTAATCTTTCCATGTGCACTGTCACTTGAAGCACAATGTCAGAAACTGCACCAATCTGAGGGGGCAATAGCCAATAGTACATGTAAGGAATTCTACTGAAGACCAGCAGTCATGGGATCACATCATGGCTCAGGTATATAAAGGCGAAGTGCACCACACGTCTATATGTTTCCCCGACACACCGTCAGAAACGGTAGGCCAGGTCTTATTTTTGACGAACATTTCCATTTTCAGTTTTCTTGTGAATGGTAGACAAGCTTAGGATTATCTGATCATGTGTTTTATTTTCGTACCTGTCGTAACCTGTCACTTTTGTGGAGTATAATATAATCTAATATAATAATATAGCATTTATTGTTGGGTCCACTCCAGGCAGGGAAGTTGTGTAATTCTCTCTCAATGGAACGTGAAAAGCATGCCCAAGGAAGGGATGGTCTCCCTTTCCTGAAGGTATTGACACTGTACGTATACTACAAGTACCGGTATAGTACTTTGTTCTCCACCAGTGACCACTCCCAACTTTTTCTCTGCTTGTAGGAGACATGAGTCTTTAACCACTCTCCTGGAAACTGGAATTGCAATGGAGAGTGACTATGGCTCCCTCTCACAAATGAAAAACAAAATCGGGGATAGTACTTGATACTAGCAGATTCTACAACCACACGAGACAGAGCATTTCCAGCATGGGTTAGAACTGGATTATAAATCTGTCCATGTATGAACATTGAGCAGAAAGGGTCGATAATATGATTTAACGTGGCTTTCAACACCATTTCAGTCATATCACGACGTCGACAGTTCTACAATGTATTAATTTTCACACTAGGGACATTCCTTTTAATACCCGGGACCCCATGCAGGTGCGGGGTCCTATTCCTTTTCACAACCGGGAACCCCACGGGTGCCCCAGTTAGTCGCCTCTTATAACAAGCTCTCTGAGGAGCCGAGATCTATTGTTACCATGACCTAGAGTGTGAGGTGCACAAATTGGACAGGTCTCAAGTCTGCAGGGGTCGAAATGTTCATGGAATACCTGCAGGACATTTGTCAAGAATTGTCCGGTACATAATTAAAATACATGTAAACTGACTGAAAACCTGCAGGACAGTGCCAATTTTCTGCCGGACCTGCAAATAGATAGCAATTTCGATCCCTGATCTGGAATGATTGAATTGAGCTTGGCTGGGTGCAACATAAATATTAAAGCTCAGTGCTGGCCATGAGAGGCGAGTGATCGCTCTCCTTTTGCCTCCGGACTACTCACCTCAAATAATGGACTCGGGCAAGCGATCAGTCAGTGACACCAAAACTGTATTATTTGTGGTCCGGAAGCTTCTCACAATTGGGGCATGCATGCCTTCCTTGATAGGAATGGCAGAAGCCGGTGATCCAAATGCGATACACATGCAAGACTCAGTGTGCTGCCATGACATTTCCTGTGTACGGGCCTGGTCAAACTTTTTCATGGCATATGCCCATTCCTCTAGAGCATGGCCTACTTTTGAGAAGCTCCCCCCACACTCTCTTCAGCCAGGTCTGCTCGCATACAGGTATGAGGCGAGTGATCGGTTGCCCGCCTTTAGTTTGCTCACAGCCAGCACTGAAGATGCACAATATTTACTAGTTTTTACAACAATGATTCAATGAAATGTCCTACTCACCAGATAATTCCGAAATCAAACCTGCGACTCGGGGGTCGTTTCATCGGACTGTTGCAGAGGGATCGCCTGGGAATCATCACTCAACTGGGAAATGCTGGGGTTGGCATGGTTGGTTCCGCAATACAGGGTCATGAGGTACAGTAACAGTTCAAGTTCAGCCTTTGCTACTGCATTATTGCTTGGCATGGTTTACCGAGAGCTCAGCAATTAGCTACATGGCTATAATCCAAGGCACAGATTTAACTTAGCGAATGGTGACAAGACTAGGTGAATCACTCCGGTACAAATGTCAATGACTTTAGTAAATGTAAAGTTTACTAGAAGATTTCTACGAGGATTCTCCGTGCACTTGCAACGTTTTCTACATCGATTCATGTATATTACGATACATGTACTAGAAAATGTAATAGTAATGTAAATGACAAATGGACACTTCTGTACGGACTGATTATTGATTGTTGTTGGACAAGGATTTACTGGAGAAAGTTTTCAAAAGCAGGAAAGTAATGGCATTGCTGATCTATCTATGGCCTTCAAAGCCATCTTTGTCTCTCCAACCACTGATCACACAATGTTTAAACATGATATATTGTGCCAGGTAGAGTAAACGCCCCAGGGTTTATAAATAAAGCTCTATCCACCAAAACAGCCACTTTGTCTCGCCAACTCTCTGTTCAGTACAGGCTTACATACCTGCAGCCAAGCATTAATATGCTGTAGTCCAACACTAACAGTCCTGGAACGGTACTCCTGGTGCAATACGGACTTCTACTACTATCGGAGGAACTACATTCAATTACACATAGGTAATAGGCCTACCTATACAGTCTATCTACGGGTTCTGTACATGTCCTGTATGTAGTCAGCCATGCATCACCGAGTGCACTTGCATTATAAGTCCCTGATTCTGTGCAAGTTCGTTATAGGCCTACAACATGGCATCATTTTTCTTCCCCTCCTCATAGATACATGTGGAAAAGAAAGATTCGAATGCATGCACAGTTTTGTTTGTTTTATCACAGCTTTGTCTATGACCCGGTGCTGTTTAAGCACAAGATCATTGAATTTTTTGGAGATGATCTTTTGAACTCAAATTGCATATTATCAAGATTTTTTAACTCCTTCGCAAAGTTCATTTGGGATAATATTTTGTGTGTGTTTGTACTTCGACACTCGTACTTGACAGGTCCCTCCCTGTGTACGATTGGAACAATGGTTGTTGAGGAGATAATCGCCTCCTTGGGCTCGGCACCGTCCTTGGTCTGCATTCCGCCACGACCCATGGCACGCACCACTGACTCGGGAGGCAGTCTTTCTTTTAGCATTCGCTCCTTAGTTTCACACGTTGACAGTCGTCAACGTGGAGTCTGACCAACACTTGGAGAACCAACAGTGGCCTATGCTGGCGACACCATTCATGCTTCATTTTCTGAAAGCATGCAATCATGTACGGTAATGACTGAAGGTAACCATCCTGGTGGAATACACGTTTGTGATAATATTGGTCAATCCACATGTTGCTCCAGTGGAGCTTGGAGTAGCAGAAGTAACGCCGCCACTCACCTCAATCACATTCGGTTACGATCACTTGATTATTAATACAAGATGTATTAATAACTACATTCAAACAACTACATTGACATTCAACTATTTGGAACTTGACAGTCTGAATGTCAGTAGCCTCACTTTTGGGGTAAATGGAATCTGTTGTTTTGCATGCAACAGTGTAGTAGCTGTTTTGTCCTTCAATTCATTAACCGCACAAGTTTGGATGAAAGCAAGCCAAGTGACACTCCGCCAAACTTGAATACTTTATATTAGTTTACCAGACCCAACATGGGGAAAATTAGTTTGGTTAACACATACATCATACATCAGTCTCTATACTTAAGTTGTTAATGCTAGAAGGGTTATTGGACTTGGCATGGTTTTCTTTTGTTCTATCATTGCCCACCAAACTGCTACCTTCCTCCATTTCCATTATGTCTGAACCCGCGTCTGAACCAAGTGAGCTACGTTTCTGGGGATAGTTCGTACAAGATTGCACATGCTGGTACGTTTGCTTTTCCTCATTTTCCGTTTCCCTATGGTAAAAGTAATTGAAGTTTGACACTATAACTGGCACTGGTAATGCAATGGTCAACACGCCCGCAATGGCGCAGAGTGACCCGACGAGCTTTCCCCAAACGCCGATTGGCCTCATGTCCCCATACCCAACAGTGGTCATAGTAACGACTGCCCACCAAAATGCATCTGGAATACTTTTGAAATGCGTCTGATCTGCATCTGCCTCAGCAAAATACACAGCACTGGAGAATAATATCACACCGATGAAGAGAAAGAATATAAGGAGACCCAGTTCTCGCATACTAGCTTTCAGAGTCTGGCCTAAAATTTGTAATCCCTTTGAATGTCTGGAGAGTTTGAAAATTCGGAAAACCCTGACCAGTCGAATGACCCTTAAAATGGCCAGGGACATAGCCTGATTGTTACTCTTACTTTCGTCTGCGATCACTGTGCCCAGGGTGATGAAATATGGAATGATTGCTACAATATCAATAACATTCATTATATTCTTGAAAAAACCTAATTTTTCTGGGCAAGACGCAAATCTAACCAGTAACTCAAAGGTGAACCAAATTATACAACAGGTCTCTATAATAAAAAACGGTTCGCTAAATTTGGGAATATCGTCTTCCTCGATTGATTCGCTCACATTTGCAATTGTGTCATTGACAACTCTGTAGTGTTTGAATTCAGGCAAGGTCTCTAGGCAAAATATGACGATGGATAACAAAATCACTAGCACGGAAAATATAGCTATGAGCCGTGCTGCTGTTGAACTTTCTGGATATTCGAACAGTAGCCAAACTCGTCTCTGGAATTCATTTTGAGGAAGAGGCTTCTCCTCCTCGCGGATAAAACCCTCATCCTCCCGATATTTCTCAATAGCATCCTCTCCCAGTTCGTAGAACTTGATTTCCTCTGAAAACACATCCAGGGGTACGTTGACAGGTCTGCGTAACCGCCCACCACTTTGGTAATAATACAGGATTGCATCGAAACTTGGTCGATTCCGGTCAAAAAAATATTCATTCCTCAGTGGATCATAATACCTATTTCTTTTTTGTGGGTTACCCAATAAAGTGTCAGGAAACTGGTTCAAAGTCTTCAGCTGTGTTTCGAACCGTAGACCACTCACGTTGATAACCACACGCTCGCAGCATTCGTAATCGGTGCCAAGGGGACCCATACCATCGTCTCCATGGACATTATCGGCGGCGTGCCCGTCGTCTGGTATCCTTGGAAAGGACCTGGAATTTGGAATGGTAGAGCGTAAGATTAGGCGCGGATTGAAGCCCACGGGGCATCCTCCATTGCCCTCAAGGCCGGCCATAGCTACTTCCATCTTGACGATAAACAATCAACCGACTTAGCAGGGGAACTAGCCCCTCGAACACAGCGGTGGCCGGCTGTATGTCAGCCCCGGCAGCCGGGATTTCCTCACTACAAATATTTTTCCGTGCACAATATGGCGGAGAAAGTGAATTTTGACCGTTACCCGGATGAGAAATGGAAATTTTGACGTCACTGTCACTATTCAATAATGCATACCTTGGTAAAAGTCATCACGACGAACGTCTAAAACGCGTTGAATCTGCTAGGCCCGAGCAGTTTTATCACATAGCCATTGCTGGTAATACTCAGGGGGCACCTTTGAGGACTGACGTATGACGACAGGGGTTCAAGGTGCACGAAATTCTCCGGGAGCTGGAACCGGTCTAAACAGAGACATTTCTAAGGGAAACATCCATTGGCTAACGTAAACACAGCTCCTTCTACTTTCTACTGGCATGCACAAAATCATTTCAGTGCGCAAATAGCCACGTTAGTTCATGCTGTTGCAAAACAATCATACTAGCATAATAAATGGATTCGATGGAGGCATGTCTAGGTTTATATTCAATGTCTGTCTATCTTTCCCGGCGATAAACACATAAAATTGATCGTGTGTAGGCCTCGGCTTGCAACCAATCAATACAAGCCTTGTAAGGCGCATTCATTGACCGAGCTAGAAAGCGGAAGGTCTGAGGCTGTATTGCGGCACAAGAGATTCCCAAGCTGTCGAGTCGGGTTGTGCGAGATGGTCTGTGTTCTATCGCTTATTCGCCGTCTTGGGTGAATGTGCTAGCAAAAAGCTCGTGAACCGAAGGCCGCCTTCGTCTTAAACCAGAGAGTATTTAAAAGAAGATTTGCTGAACTGGTTGATGCAAGCGATCTTAAATAGTTCCGGCTGTGCGGAAGGATATTTCTACCTCATTCTTAAACGCCTCTGAGACGACCACCCGAATCGCATTGTGATGATATAGTACACAAAGTGAGATTTGGGAAGAAACACTTGAGACTGTGGTATAAAATCATGTGCGTGCGGAGCACGTTGTGAACGAAGTGAATTTTGAAGATTCTTTGTACAAAAACACCTAGAAGATTTCAGGAATTGGACAGAGTTATTGGTGTGAAGACAAAGTATCATGACGGCGTTTTTACCACCAAACCTTCTCGCTCTGTTCGCCCCGAGAGACCCTATCCCGTACTTGGCACCGGTCGACAAGCTATGCCACGAAAAGAAGAAAGTGGATGTCACGGGAGTGTCCCAGTTTCTGAAGGAATTTGAGGTAATTCAGGTGAAAATATAACGAAAGAATCAAATGTACAAAACAAATGAGTACACGATACACTACAGCTATAATCTAAAGCACAAGATGCAAACTATGTAACAAAACATACAACAGCACTTACAGTGTTTCCAAAATGGCGGATACTAGCGTGGCCATGGTGGTCGGTTGTGTTGGTAAAACGGTGAAGCTCTGAGCGAGCCGCCGTGGATCGACGGGAAGCTTGGCTCCGGCTAGGCTGACGGCGTCAGCGTGCTCGCTCAAGCGCCAAAAGGCCTATCTAGCACAAAATTGTCACAGCAGTACGAAAATATACTAGGCTACTCCATCCTCCGCTAAATCTATCCACTGAAGCTACATGTATAGCTAGGTTACACAGGTGAAAAATAGCTGTAAAACTGACCGCTCGGGTCAGCAACTGCATTGATTGGTATGCCTGTATAATCTGTAAGCCAGTGCCGTACGAGTCTACCTACGACTGCCATGAATAATTTACTCCCATTCCCCCACTTTGCATAATACAATAGAAAGTTGATGCACTAGCATAATTGATCTGGGAAGTCTATCCCATTATTTAGTGGTGATCAATTTTAGGCTGTGGTTTAGAATACCAGTAGCACAGACCTCCTGCTTAGAAACAGGACAACACTGGCTGGTGAGAGGTCTAGGAAAATTTAAATATGGAATATCAGCCAATGAACACAAGTGTTTTGTCACTGACAGGAGGGGTCTAGCTGCGTGCTATTGATGTAATTAATCTAGCCTGGGTAATTTACAGGCCAGCGTTCATTGATCACAGAGTGTCATTCAGAGACCAGGTTGGATTATTCTGCCCTGTCCCCTAGCACATTTCCAAACTAATGAACTAACTCTCTACGGCAGCAGGAATTCGTTGTGAATGGCATTCCATACTCCCTATCCAGGTTGTAATATGGTTATTGAAAAGCCTGTCTTGTCTTGTTCATCCATGCTAGTATTCCTGTCCTACATTGTGCAGTGTATGCACATTGGTGTCAGCTGTTACAATTGTTAATACATGCATGTACATACACCGCCTGAAAGATCAAACAAGCTCTTGTCATTGTACATTTTGGGGAGTGTTGAACTGTTACATAACATCATTGTCTCTGGTCATCTGGACCTATTATAGTAACTAAATAATACTTTGCCACAAAAATGGTTGTTTTTAACCGAAACCTCGGGAGGTAGCGTCATGAGGTTGAATTTAAGTTCAGGAAATGTTGAACTTTGATGTTGTAGCTTGCAGACGTTATCTTGATATTTGATCGATTTTCTTCATTTACTAAAATTAGATTAAAAAAAGAAATATAATTAAGGAGACAGATTTTTCAGTTGAACTTGAAGTTTTCTTTTGTTCAGTATTTTTGATGCGACAATAAGTTGAATGGATTGTGAGAAATACCCAATTTAAAAAGACAGCTGAAAATTAAATTTAAGATTTGAAGGTTACTTTCAATTATCACATCAACAAATGTCTACAGAAATAAACACTATTTTCTTCGAAACATCCTGAATATATAAGCTTTTTAAAAATACATAAATTGCAATATGTCCGCAGTATCATTATTGCTGTTTTAGCATGGTTAGTGGGTGTGCAATATTTCTTTTGATGAGGGTGGGGAAAGGGGTTCATTATCCTGAATTTTTCAATCAATTTGGTCACCAAGATATTTTAAGGTGGAAAATTGCATTCCCGTGATTGATTTATTACTATTGAGGCCATATACATATCTTGTGTATTTAGACTTGGTAGATCGTATTGTTTGTGATGTTAACTATACCCAGCCCTTGATGGGGGTGGGAGGGGGAGGGGTGATGTCATACCAAACTAGTCTCCAAAACAACAGAATATTAGGACCGGACTGAGTGTCACTCCATGACAGTATAGCATATACCTTATTGAAGTCATTTTGAGCCTGTTTGCATACCCATTCGAGATCGAGCCGAGTGTGTTGTTATAAAAATGTTAAGCTTGAAACTACAAAGTTACTACTCTCCCTACCACCACATGGTAAATCAATGCAAGGGTGGTAACTCCTGGCTTAGTCAAGGTAGATACATGTACATGTAGGTTTTGACAATCTTTTGCCTGCCCTTGTGCCGAACAAAAGCCAAGAACTAAATTATTTTGGTCCACCCCTGATACTAATTCAAATGCTTTCGCGTGTACAGATGTTAGCATCTTACCGATGTTCCTTGAACTGTAATGTTAGAAGGGGTGTCTGATCAGCTCGTATATTTTCCTTGCTGTCCCCCAAAGGGTCATCAGGGTACCCCTTGTTATTAAATTGCCAGGCTATGTGCTTTTCTTTCCCGTCCTCCTGATTGCTGTTGTAGACGTCATTCGTGTCGGACGCGGGCGGGTTGGAATCTGGTGAGGAGAGTTGAGAGGTCACGTGATCGGCTTGACTCATGGGCTCTCGGTTTGGCGTGAACTCGTCCGACTTTTGGTGCATCTTAAAGCAGTTTGGAAGACATGTTAAGGAGCTCTCAGGGCTGCCCGGGATGGTACGAAAGTCGGCGGAGTCTCTTGATCGCTGGCTCGTGTAGGATTTGCTCCGCCGGATCCGTCGCGCTGCTTGGATCCTTTCCGCCCGTTGACTCTCCACAGAGTCAAGGTCCTTGGGCTGAAGAGTAGCAAAAAATACGAATATATATTTTTATTTATGAACAGTACTGCTAAAAATCGGGTACCTGCACTTCCACAAAAAGGCGCTATTTCAAACACGAAAGATGTGTGATGCTGGTTTGGTAATCCCTCTAGTAAGTCAATCTCTCTATCAAAATTCAATCACCCCCAAATTCAATCAGCTGTTCTAATAAATTTGATCACCCTCTAAAATCATTGAAATAAGGAAGAAATAATAGATTATAAATGTGCAGGACTTTGGACCAACTTCCTGTTCTAGTAAATTTGATCATGCATTGATCTTTTAGTGGAAAAATTAACTTCCTGTGATTGAATTATTGGAGGGTTTACCTATATACACATACAGGACAGGTTAGGGGTTTCCATGGGAAATGTTACATTACATTTACACCCTCAAAGTGTTTCAATTCTGAATGTGAAATACATGTGTATTTGCTCATCCTTCCAGTATCATGTGGAACCATTCAGGAAAACAACCAACCAAAGACCTTACTTGTCTCCCTTTAAACACAATCCTGAATGCATGTCTATTGAGCCCGACACTGCCGAGCACAAACTGCCAGTTTTTCGGGCATGAAAAACTAGGCACCTACAAACCATTGGGTAACTCCATTTCTTTAACATCACAAAACATTATTGAGGAATCCGTCTCCTGTGTTCTTGTAGTTATAAGGGAAATAGGGAAATGATAACTCTCCATCTACATCACTCACTTAACTCCCCCCCTCAAACTCGAGTTGACGGAATTTGATTGGTCACATGCATCCGCCCACCAGTTTACCAACTGCCGTACAGTACACATACTCCTCACACTCGTGTCGGTTTCAGTTTTCTTTGGATGTCTCGATTGACTCGAAATGTCAACCCATCGATGGATTTGATATTCAGACTAAATACCGACAGGAGTGAATCACTCACACAATACAGTGATCACTCTCACAGTAAAAATCTGGGAGAAATCAACAACTTTCGCAAATTTTTCTGACTCGTCCAAGAGACTGAGGAATCACCCCCATGATGGTGTCACGGATAAATGTCCGGCGCAAATTGGGAGGTGCCCATTGGGAAGTTCTATTCATAATTGAATCAATGACTGTACAAAAACAAGTTCTTCACTTACTTGTACAATGGTCAAGTTAGCCTAACACAATCACTCCAACTAAGAACTGGTGGTTTGATCTAACTGTTTGTACCAGGGGTCTGTCCAGGGTAGAGTACATTAATTGTTAGTGGTCCAGTAAGTTATTCATGGGTCTATTTTTGGTGCCCTGATACTTGTTAATACTTTGCCCATGGCATTAAAAGTGAACAAAAAAAGAGAGCAATGATAGAACTGGGAAAAGCTGCTTTACCGTAATTCCTTCAATAATTCAATTAACCCTATTAACATTAAATCATCCAATGATCGGTACCCACTAAAATCAAGGCAATAAATGGGTTAATCGCATTATTTTGGACCATTTTCAACTTCTTGTTGTAATAAATTTAATGATGGTAAAATTTCACTTTCTGTGGTATAGTTATTAGAGGATTTACATGTACTGTTACTGAGATCAAAACTTTAATGGCTAAATTGTATAATCTGCCCCTAGCTGAAGAAAAGCAGGCTTCGGTCTGAAAATATTCCACATGTGCTGGTTCTGCTACCTGTAAATATAGGGCTGTTCATTAATTGCCTGCTAGTATCTGCTCTTTGATCTCGAGTGTTATTTTTATCATTTTGATCTTAGACTGGCCTTCCCTTTAACAGGTTTGAGGTCAACAGGTTTGAGGTTGGTCAGCTGGCATGAAATGTACATGTACAAGGTCAGAAGAAAGCCATGGTGTACATTGGTTATTTTTTGTCTTAAGTTGCACTGCTTGAATTGCCTCTACATCTACATGAACTCCTGGATTCATATATCGCTTTCCAGTGACCCTCATAAAGAAAATCAGTGGGTGTCGAAAGACTCGGCAACAATATGCATACCCAGTCTCTTTTATTGTCCATAATATTCTCGCTGGTATTTAACCCGTCGTCACGAGTGATAAACCTGAGAATTTTCCCCACCTTGCCCGGCTGCTGAAGCCATACAGCTGTAGTTTTCAGAGAAGATAAATAATGTGATTTTTTTTTCCTTTCACACCCCCTAATTATCTACATCAAACATTTATGCCCAATCTTTAGCAGTTCCTCTTGAAACCATATGGCACATGATACATTGCAACTTACCTCTCGTTACAGAGTCTCGGCTTTTTTGCCTTCATTAAAATGTGTTCATTTGTCATAACACCATTTGCAGTGGAAACTGGCCTGCTGCTTGTCTTCCATGCAAGCCTAGTTTTGGCCATGAAGCATATTATTTTCAGACCAATGTACAGGGGTCGAAATAGTTCAGAATTTCTACCTGTCCCAGGCGACAGGTAACTTTTTTTTCTACCTGTCTCCTACCAGATCAACCTGTGCAATAATACCAATGCTCAAGTGGAGCGATATAAGAGAGAAACGACAAGTTTACCCTGAAAAAATCATGAAATAAAACCTACTTTGTTGTCTGTATTTCTTTACTGACCAGTTATGGTACATGTACAAAGAATGCGAAATATATGAATGTAACATTTTAACTTCAGCATTATTTTCTTTTCATCATTGCAATATTGATGAAATTAATGAGACCTCATTACATGTGACAGCAACAATATTGAAAGAACAAGATGGTCCCGAAAGAGAAATTGATACAGAAGAAGTTGTCTTGAAGTTGGGGTTTTTTGATCAATTTCTTTCATTTTCTACCATTTTTATACGAAAGGGGGCTTATACTTCTACCTGTCCCTTGAAAAAAATTCTCTGGGATAAGTGTACACCCCTTAAAGTTCCCTGCTGGTGAAGACAGTGTGTGCCAGAGCGGTATGGTACCATACTGGTGACTGAAGAGCGGTCCGTTGGTGGTTGTGTATCCACTCCGGTACCGCCATCATGACGACGTAGTCACTGCTACTGTACCGTACCGCTCTGGTCACAACATTTTCACCATCGGGGAACTTACATGTGTAGCGTGTCATAGACTTGATAGATTTTGCGGGTGGCATGAATTGCCTGATTGAGACAGTCGTATAAAATGCAAAGTTTGATTTATATTTTCAGGACCCCAAAGACACACCACCACCAACGAGAGTGGAGACAAAAGATGAACGTAAAGAGCGCAAGGTAAATGTTCCCGAGAGAAACTGTTATAGGTTTGTTCATTGGTTTCAGGACATGGTTTCTCCTGGGGTGGTCACCCAGTAACAAATATTGACCCTGTATATTTCTGGAATGGTGGATAGGCTTTCAGGCCTCAATTTAAGGAGTGCTGATAGTAACCGCTCAACAGGTTACCATGATATCTACACTGGTAACCTATGGCAACCTACAGGATAATTATTAACTTAATATGTCATATTATTGGTCAAAATTATGGAGACCTGAAAATGGGTTACTATTATTTTTCATGTGTCAACCTCCAGGCAACCTGAAAACAGGTTACTGCCTTACATTGTAAATCAAAGCTATAATCACAGGTAGTCAAAGTGACCTTTTTATCAGTACGATAAATCCTTGAATATTTTAATGACCCAGTTAAATTCAATCACCCGCATTTTTGTAGACAAATTTCAATCAGTCGTCCCACTAAAGTAAAGCTGATCATCCTCTAAAATAATTAAAATACACTGTAACAAAGAAATAATGGGTTATCAGCTTGATTTTCATGATTTTGGGCCAGTTTATCAAATCTGAGAACCCCGATTTTACGATGGGAAGTTTCACTTTTATAATTGAATAAACTGGATGATAAACTCGTTGCGGAAATTTAAGAATTAATCATTGAGGGTAACATTGAAATAAATGATTGCTTATCAAAGCTAATTAAATGGGTTTAATGAAGCTTATTAACCAGTTAATAATGTATGAAATCTCATCTTGAAGCAATAGTGTTCTACAGGTTATTCTATGAAAGAAGGGAAGACAACTACGCTGTCCATTACAGGGCAATCCAGCTCAGTCCGCCAGTCGTTGATCACTCGCCAGGTTTTGACGGTATTGATCATGCATATTGATGGATAGCCGTGTATCACCGGATCTGCCTATATCCCCTAGTTTGACTAATTGCCCATTCTGATAAAATGCATCATAGAGGTATCAAAAATTTAATTAAGGTTTTAGCGTTCTCGGCACCCGGGCAATTATCAGTCCATCCAAGAAAAGCTCAATAAGACCTCGGTAGTTTAGCGAAGCTATTAAATGGAAACCTGCTGACTCTGGTGGGGGTTTTTTTCCATGCAGAATATATTTCCTGCCGGTTAAAGCAGCATATGACAGATCTTTGTTTAAGTCCGTTACATAGACTGGTATAATGAAAGCAGTTACATGTACAAAGTTGTACTTTTCATAGCTCATGGGTTTCAATACTAGTCTCTTTTAACTTATCAAATTGCTTGGTTTGATTAAATAAATGGCATTAAATTTTTATAGATCCTACTGCTTTCCAAAAGGCGGACATATTATATGATGGTGGTTTCCGTCTGTCTGTCTCTTCCTGTTCGTTAACACACCCGCCCAAAAAAGCGGACGTTTTCATGGGGGTTTCCGTCCATCTGTCTGTCACTTCATGTCCGGTCTATACCTGGAACAGTTTTCTATTTACCGTTCTAATTTGTTGTGGGTGTATGCCCTAGGGAAATACGTGTTGTGTACCAAACTGGAGGTCACGGTCACTGGCTTAAAAATCGGAAAATTAGTGAACTGTTCATGTCCTGTCTATATCTGAGTTCTGTTCCAGTTGTGATTTTTGGCGAGTAAATAATGCAAGGTGGAGACTATGTATCTCTTAATTTTCTCTCACTCCAAACTTGAGATTGATGTCAGAGGTCACTGTGGCACCAAATAGGGGCATCATTAAAAATCTAAATGTTTCCATAGATACATTACGGGGAGACCAGGTGTACAGTCCCGCACCAAACTTGAGATTTTACTGGGATTTAAAAATCAGAGAATCATTAAAAATCACAATTGGTGGTGCTAGCAGGAATTGGACACATGAGCCCATACATGCCAGCTCAATTTTAATCTGTGCAATACATAAACTTTCAAATAACCTGTTAAATGGTTGCAGTGCATAATACAGATTAGCCGAGCTGGAAATGAGAATTTGGCATGGTAATCCATTTCCAGGTTACCCTGAAATTTGAGGTGGCGACCAGATAATTTGCATGTTGACACTGAAGTTTTATGGAGGACCTGAAGACAGGTCGCTGGTTTGCTTAGAATCGGTAACTCAGTGGCATCTGAAAGATGCTACCACTTGCTTCCTGGTGGATACTTCATGTAGGAAGCTATTGTCGGACTCTTTGTGTCGCTGAAAAGGCTCAAGTCTAGACACATTGTTGTACCCAGACTTGGCTATTGATTGCATTGTCTCGTGATTCTTACATGGAGTATGAACCGGTTTCCTACCATGGGTAAGACTTGCATCATATTTATAGTCTGCAACCTGTTAAATTCCTGACTGTTCTGACTCCCAATTTACATATTATTTGCATTCACACAGTCGGGTAAATTGATCTAATGTGACTATTATATCTACTCAATCTACATCCACAAGCATCAAGACCTACCCAATTTTTGGTGTCAAATTTTTATTAAGCTTTCTGAAGACTTTTATCTTTTCCCCCTTAAATTTAGTAGAATTAAATAGATACTGTTCTTAAAACATAGATCTGTTCTTTAAACATAGATCTGTTGTCAGGCCTGGAAATAATTTTTTCATACCTGCCTGACAAAATGACAGGCACCAACCATTTGGTACTGGTCATTTTAAATTGTTTACCTGTCATATATGTTAATAAGCAAAACTGAACTACAAAATATAACAACAATAGTAATAAATTGTCAACTTTTGTTGAAAGTTAAAAACCAGCTTTAAATGGTATCAATTCATCTTGAGAAATATTATACACTCTCCTTGTTGAATGTTCAAATGGTTACTCAGAATTCCCAAGCAGGCATATGGTGTTAAGTCATTGGTAAAGAAAAATAAATCTTATAGTTGGCATACACGATCAGTCCACTTCCGAATTATTTGCAAATCCGCAATTTTGATTGGTCACACTATTAACCTGCTGTTAGTCAGCGATGTTTTAGTGGAGCAAACTGTGCTCTCCAAGAGTTTCCAAAACATTCTGCCTAGTTGTCTAAGTGTTGAAATCAATTGAGTTAATTTTGGGCTGCAAATCGTATTTTTCACAAATTGTGCATCAAAACGTATGACGTCATGAAGACTTGTGCTCAAGAAAATGTCAAAGAAAACGTGGCCGCATGTTGGTCTTTCAACATGTTCAACAGAAACTGTTTGAGAGAAAATAAAATCATGTTAGTATTATTTTCTAAATTCAGCTGAGAGGTTTCTTCACAAGGATCTTAATTTGTGATAAAAATGAATTTCAGAGAAACTGGTGTCAGACAAAATGACCCACTCAAAAACAGTTGTGCCTGCCAACACACCATTTCGTGTCCGACATTGTCCGTGACCAGCCCCTTATTTCCAGGCTTGGTTCTTTAATTTGGTGGCATATGATATCAACCTAGAACAGCTTTGTTCTAATAAATTAGATCTCTCCATTCAACCCGAGAGGCAAATTGTACTTGTCACTGAATCTTCAGAGCATTTAACTATCAAAACTTCAGATGCTGACATTTCACCTGCAAACAATGCATACCAAGAGGAGATAACTGAGTGGGGCCTATTTGGTTGCAATGTACACAATTATCTTAAGACTCCACAGCACTACCAGTATTGATCCTACTGGCCTAATTCCTCATACGATATCTTGACATTTCAATTCTGGACCGGTAACTCCATTTGCACTGTTCAGAAGTGCATTGATGATAAATTGAGAGATTCTTCAATTTCTGTTTATTCCCAGGTCCACAAGCTTCTATTATCCCTGCCCAATACATGTATTTAGGTTATTGGATTCACCTGGAGAACAGCCAAGTTTTGTTTAACAATATCTGTATAATAAAGGAGGCGGGTGACTCCGAAAATATCAGGAATACATGAGCATTTTGTTGATCAATATTTGGACAAATCTTTTTTCACATCGTCGTCAGGAATGGTGGTTTACAACAGGTTCCATGGGCATTTTTATAAATTTTACAGAATAGTCAAAAATAAAATCTGAATGATTTCACAAAGTGTATTCTACTTAACATTAAATGTCCACTGCTTTTCTGACGGCAGTATTTATAAGCGAATGTAGACCAATATCTTCAATGTCATTTCATCCACATGTGTTCCATAACTCGACTGTTCCATGTTAGCAATTATCTTTCTTTCAAGAAATATTCACCGCTCTTCAACTTGGCAGTTCGTGCCGAAAGACACACACGATACACACATCACACGATAAGGTCAAATTTACGTCAAAAGACGTCTGAGAATTTGGTGCCCATGCAACAGAGAGGACACTCTGTTGCCGTCGACCTTTAGATATTCTGGTCATCGCCTTTGCGGACATGCTTGAATCTGTCCGTCAAAGTTTTCTGACCTTAAAATCAATCAATTTACAAAGAAACTTTTAAAGAAAATTAATTTCTTGGTAAAGGTTTTTCCAAATTTCAATTACAAGCTTATTCTTCAATTTGTACTTGCACAACAACCAAGACATTGCAATAACATGCAGATAGATTATGGCACATTATTGATAAGAGCACCATTGCCGAATGATTTGTTGGCTACAACGTTTGTGCAGGGAGAAAATGCTATCGTGCCAAGAAGATATGATGATTTGAAGCTTTTTGCTGAGATGCACGGTGTAATTGCAGTTACGGTACTTGAGGCAGCATTGATGTACTACGTGTATATCTGATGAACATGGTACTAATTGCCTGGACTTGAAACACCTGTGTCAAGTCAGCTGTTCTTTCCACATGAGACGTACAAGATGACAAATGATCAGCACATGTATGTCTTTGAAATATAAGACTACATCAGAAGAAATCGTAATTACTCGAAAGGCTGATGGAAAATTGTGTAATGAAACGTTTGAAATCAACCTATTGTGTGATGATGGTAATACATGTGTAAATTATTATGTTAACCAAACCTGTCTAAATACACACATGTTGTCATTGATACATGTATGTTTGTGACAATGATAACTTGAATTTAGTGAATATTAAAAAACTTCTTTATCTCATGAGCTCAAAAACTCGAGATGATTGATAGACCCACGCGGTCGATATCAAAACAATATAGAACGGGAAGACCAGTCCATCCTCGCTAATTCAAAACAACAGCTGGGGATGAAATGTACGAGAATGTGTAATAGACGCAACGACTCGAGAACTCATTAGAATCACCAAAAAGGTCCAGGTAAACCCTCTGCGAGAATTTAGGGATTACCTGGACTTGTGCAGATGGTGCCATCGGCGTCTACCCTCGGCTGAAATCTCTTGCTTATCGTGCTTATTCCTGCTGATCAATGATCAGTTTCCGATGTACTTTGTAGCTTGTTTCAACATGCCAACATTTGGTGATTATTGGTTTAACCTTGACCAATACATATATGATTCTTCCGATCACTACAAATTGTTGAAATATTTTGTTAAATTTTTTAGACAGACCTCAAAAGGGAAATCCACTTACCGCTAGATATTGAGGATTGGGCTTGAACTCGGGCATGCTTAGAACACTACTGGAATATGCTTTGTCTACACACATACAGGTTTTTCGAGAAATGAAGTTCTGGAAAACTATGCCGAATGTCAATCTATATTTTTTTTTCGTCGAAAACAATTTTACATGTAAAAACTTACGTCATCTGTTACAAGAACCACCCATCGTGGCTTCAAAATTGAAATAGATACTAGCGAGCTCTTTGAAGGGAGGCGATGTAATAAGATCATCGTGTAGGGTCATTTATTTTTAGGTGCCCTTAAATCACCTGTAATAAAATTGCAGAAAGGAAGCTTTGTGTGCCACAACTCCTAAAATTTAGTTCATCCTGATAGTTGTGGGTTAAGCACTGTGAACTGGGATTCTTGTCACATTTGGTTCATTCAACAGTGTTTGATTACAGGCATACATAGACATGACATGGAGATCATGTTCTAGCAGTTCAGCCAATTATAATGTGCAGAATTATCCAGTAATAATCCAGCCACCCTAGTGGCTATAATTTCCTATAAATTTGATCATATTCTAAAGCTAAGAAGAAATGGAATATCTGAATTATTACATTTTCTAATAAATTTGTTTCGCTGAATTTTATGGTGTGAATTTTCACTTCCTTGGTGTAAGGGGGGGGGGGGGGAGAGTATTTTCGTTAGGGCCCTCCTCCACTTTTCAGACATTTTTAACATCGCATATCATTTATGGCAAATTCCAACAACAGTGTTATTAAAAGGATTGCGCTGCCAAAAAGTTTCTGCTCAGTGGAGTTGGAATAAAACAGAACATGTGCTTTAGTAGGCGATAAGCAGTTATATTTGCTAAACACCATGATACAGAGATGTTTAGAAGACTTTCACATAACCTTGTACTTGATTTATATTTTTCAGAAAAAGGAAAGGAATGAACAGATTGCATACAAACTGGAACAAGACCTGGCATTATGTAAGTACAGGGAATTCTCCTATCATCAAAGGTGTTGCCACCTACTCACTTTAGGGTCACATCCTCCGACTGATTTCCCAGGAATACCTGACACAAATGTAATCTTTACTGATTAAGATCAACAAAAAAAGTAATGAGAAATGCATCCAGTGTATAGAAGAATAAGCAATGATGCTTAGGGAGTGTAGCAAAAATCGGAATGTTGCAATGGAACATTTGCGTCCAGTATTGGATGAAGCCACGTTCAATTTTCAACTACTGGAACGTTCCACATTGGAGGAGCATTCCCCTCCAACATTCTGTACAGAGGGAACGTTCCTGTTGAACATTCTGGTTTTAGATACAAGAACGTTCGGGTGCATCAGAACGTTCAGGTGCTTTGGATACCTTCATGCTGAACGTTTCTGGTAGGTGGAAGGTTTCTGCCGACTTCCGAGTTCAATGTTCTCTTGTTTTTGATACGCTCCCTTAAACCAGTTGAAAAGAGAACATGTCACACTATCTTATTCAGTTAACGGATGACGTTGATTGTCAAGAGGCATACACTCGAGCTTCACGCCTAATTTCCTCAGCCCAAATCAATGAGTAATAGTATATTCTGATAGAATGAGGTACACAATCCACCAGGAGAATGTATTGGCGAAGGACAATATACATGGTGGTCAAAGGTCCCTTAGTTACCGAGAGGAAGTATTTCTGAAGTACACTTCAAGCATGCTCACAGTGTGAGCTCCATGAAGTACAAGTACAAAGAAGTACAATAACGTGTAAAGCAGAAATGTTTTAGAATTCTTAGAAGACAAATGAACACAGTTACCACATAATTATTAATTTAATTATTAAATAAAGTTTTGGGTATCAATCCATTATTTACTAATTTGGATACCTGTTCACAGAGTTTACAGGGATCCAAATAGATAGCCCGAAGAATGGATGAAGAGCAAAGGCGAAAGCACAGTGCTATATCTTTCCCTGGATCCCACAACAGGACAAACTTAGGAAAAAAAACTCGTAGTTGTCTCCCTTATCCTTTGTACCTCTGTCCCACAATGTCGATGAAAAACATGCACTTTTGTTTCTTTTTTCAAATACTTCCACTTTCCTCTAGTATTGCTTGTAAATACATGTAATCACAATCATCATTTATATATAAACATTGACATGAAGAGTTAATTTGGAGCATGCCTTCACTCGTTTTTTTTCTCCCCCCTCAAAGTGACGGTTGACTCATTATCTAGATCCTGATTAAAGAGGACTGCACTGGAGAAATGTCAAAGTACTTGTGTTCTATCCTACAAGTCTGATCCATGTATTGAGCCGTTTGAGTATGTAATTAAATATATATAATAACTGAATATAGGTACATTTACATGAATATATGTAAACCTGATGAAGGAATTGTTATATAAAGGATATTTCTGATCCTCTACTGTGAAATCAATTCTTTTGAATTTTTTTTTTTTTTTCAAATTTCCCCACCTCCACATCAAGTTATTTTGCCTCCAATATGAGTTCCCAAACATTGTCTGCTTAAGAAATAGAGATTGATGAGGGCTATGTCAAATTATTGACACAAAAATCATTTTCCTCACCACGGAGGTACATATATTGTGAGATACCTCACACCCTGATTGCAATGCGAACATATTTGGATGACCTCATGGTGCCATTATTGACTATTTGTTCAAGCGCTTGTTTCTTTCATTGTGGCAAATATTAGTACTTAAATGTAATTTGTTCCACACACTAAGCCGAAACCCACCCGCTATGCCCACGTTTCAGGCTATTTATAATAAGCAATATCCATTCATGGATTTCTAAAAATACCAGTTGCTAATTTCACCCAGTTCAGCCTGATGATTAATGGGTTGATTTTCTATTTTACTTGTGTTCTATCCTAATTTAGACCTCCGATAAATGGAATGAGTCTTTTTAAGGATTTTAGATATTATTGACTTTGTACTTTTATTTTGGGTTTGTTTGGAGTTTTGTGTAGGTGTATGTGTGGCAATTAGAGTTTGACATGTACATTTATTTTCAGTCTTCTAGATAAACATGGTGGGTATTTTCCTCATACTTTTGTTTGTCGACTGAACTGTCATCCTTCTAAATTCTCTGTCAGGCTCCAGGGGATTGAGTCAGAGTTTCATTGTGCACACCCCAGGTTATGGCAAGACTTCCAACTTCCCCAGAATAAGGCCATCCACAATAATATTTGTTTCCCATAACCCTGCCTACCCATATTTCGCTGTTAAAAAACGTTTGTGTGGACAGTTTTTTTATTTCTATTTTTTCCAGCAGTAGTCTGTAGAATCCTATTCAAAAATGTCAAAACTTGACAAAACATAAAATAAAAGAACTAAAACAAAAGATAACATTCCTATCTATCTACCTACCCAAGTTTTCTAAAGTTGGTTAGTTACCGGAAACACAACTATTATTGCAGATGGCCTAATAAGAATAATATCGTTAAATCAGTAGTCCTGTTAGTTGCTAGGACATTATATAAGACCTGCACATGTAACATGCATCACACACATTCATTGTATGCAGAGCTTCAAATAAAGTATCATCTATATTTTTCTATGATGTTCGTTAACAAAAATCAGTTAAATTCTTTCAAAAAAAAAACAAAAAAAAACTTCTAATGTGTTCAAAGCTAGCTCCCTTGTGAATCGCCCGAGGAAAGATCTCTTGAGGCTAACACGACCAATCACATTCCTTTCTCACTCTGAAAAATTCCTTTTGATATTTCTCGGTGCCAGCCTTCTAATATTGTCCATCCTTGGGGGGCTCGAGACCACATCTTGCCGTGCTGGTGAGAGAATATATAAACAGGAATACCCGCACGAGGCTCTGCCTCCGTCTGATTACATTTGAATATTTATCATATTTTGGTCGACCAGGGTTTGATCTGTTGCGTTGCGCTCATAGCTATGTATACATGTGTTCCAGGAATCGAACGTGGCGTCTCTGCATGCGTACATTCTAACACAAGGCGTTGATTCTTCAAGAATCTACACATCACGCTAATCAAATGTTTCCCACTTCTAGTACCACTCTGTGACTATCTCATTTTTATCGTCATACATAATTTAGACCTTCAATAGCAGAACAGCTTGATGAACAATTTTGTTGGAATACTGGCTTTCAGAAAAATATCACTATTTTGTGTATGCACATTAATATATACAACTGTTCATGCAAAAGTGTATTGTTCATCAAACTACAGTACATCTATTGTTTGTTTGTGAAGACCACAATACCAGAGCATGATTTCACAGGGCATTCAACCAAGACTGCAGCTGGTTTTCTATGAAAAAAATGCATTTCTATGGTCTAGTGTTTAGAGGGCCGGTCTCACAAGCAGGAGGGCCTGGGGTCTATTCCGGGCCGAGTCCTACCTAAGATTTAACAAAAAGAATGGAGCGTGTTGCTTCCTCGCTTACCGCTCAGCATTAAGAGGATAGATCAAGGACTAGTTGGCCCAGTGTCAGAATTATGTGACTGGGTATAGTATCCTGTTGCTTTAGTGAGGCAGCACTATAAAAGGTGGCATTGGGACCTCTGTCTCATGTAGGCACGGCCACCATTGCGATATGACTGAGATTTTTTTCAATGACGTTAAATTCTAAACACCGACTGTCACTCTCCCATATATATGAAAATATAAAAGTATCCTGGGAATTTCACACACCTGACTTATGTAATGTTGTCTGGTGTGTTGTAAACACCAGGTAGATGAAAATCTTCAGGTAAAGTGATCTTCAGCTCTTTAACATCTGAAAGGTCTTCAGAACTGAAGTACATTAAAATTATCCCTGTTATCATGACCTTAGATTCTACCATGGTAGAAATTACTTTGAAATATCATTCATGAAACTTAGTCCCAATCAAAGCAATTGGATTGGACCATTCAAAATTCTGCAATCACTGATTGGTCAGTTTGAAAACTTTGTGATATGGTTCAACAATTGTTCATGTAAGTTGTGAGTATAACTGTTGGAGATCTACGCTTACTTGAACGTATTTTACAATGGCTGGATATATTTTCAGGGGACCCCCACAACGACCCAGAAGGAACATCGGACCCATTCAAGACATTATATGTGGCCAGAGTTGTAAGTAGCTGCATGATTCTTCAGATCTATTTTATCATAACTTCAGATGTGAACTGTTCTAAAGATCTGCTCTTATTAGGCTAATGACAATTGATTCCTTGTTTCCTGTCAAACTGTTTTTCAAAAGTGATGGAGCTGGGTGTCCGTTTTCATTATTCATTACTCCTTATTTGAAATAAATTCATGTTGACCTCATACGGCCGCCATGTTTGTTTAAACAGATGAGTTACTTCCCCTGATAGGACTTTCCCGGTGAGCATATTATTTTCGCCGATCTTGCCAGTTCGATCATCAGCTTTGATGGGTGTTTGATGTTCGTGAGCAAATTTAGGTTGGCTAAAACGTTTCACTGATTTCAAAGCGAGAAATTGCGCTTGTAAAGTGCATTAAAGTACGAAGAACAGCAAATAATGAAAATAATTGAAAATAATGAAAGAAAAGGGCGCTAGGAAAAATGACATGTGGGAGGCTGACCGGAAACAAGGAATCAAATGTGAAAGGCCTTACAAAGGACCCCTTGCATCATTACATGTATACGATTATATATACATTTGTACAGTATGGTAAGATTGCAGTGGACTACAAGGTCTTTTACATGTACATGTGTTGTCCAGCAAAGTGTTCTAGCTGGTGTCAGATTGGTCGCTATCTTGCTGAAAATTGAGATGGTTTGACAAGGCTGCATTTTGGCCTATACGTGGTGCAGTTGAAAAATAAAATGTCCCAAAAACAAGTGTTTCAATGCAACAGTAAGAGAAAATATATGTACGGTACACAATTTGTGAAAGTTCTATCTTGATAGCGTTATGATTCTCCCATGTACTTATAACATGAAATTGAAATCCGTAGCATGTGCTATTTCGTGCAAAAAAGTGTCTAAATCGAGTCATTTAAACACAAATTCAGACACGACGGACCCTTGGACTAAAAAGATTGCCCAGCAGTTGAGATGCCACTGCACATCACCAAGTAAAATGGCGTTTTCGTTCAAGCGGTCCTTCATGTCTAAATGTTCCTGATTTATCATACCATCTCCTTTTATTCTCTCTCTCGGTCAGAATTTGATCATTCTTTGCTTACTACAAGAGTAAGTTTGTACATCTACTGGTCGATCGTACAAAATGACCACACAGCAGTGGTTAGTGTCGCCAAGAGATGCTGGGTTCAATACCCGGCCAGGTAAACTGAAATTGCTGCTTCTTAGCTTCAGTATGCTCAGCATTAGGAGGAGAGAACAAGGACTGGTTCGCTCGAGTTTCCATATAATTTGACTGGTTAGATGTCGTATCTTCCTGGGGCATGGTACTTCAATGAGACAGCACTATAAAATGGCAGCATTAGGAGTGCTCTGTCACAAGTAGCCCCCCTAACTCCCCCATGTTGGGATATAACTGAAAAAATGGTGAAGTGATTTTAAACCGTACTACTCGCCCACTGATACAAAAATCAGGCATTGTTTTTCATCGTAAATTGACGGGACTCCGAATAAATTCTCGCATTCTGCAGGAATCCATTTGAATCCACAGCTATCATTTCTATACAGGTTGCAGGGGTTTTTCTAGACACTTTTTTCATCGTGGTAACCACGATGAAAAACAATTACAAATTGAGTTTTTGCAAAATTTTGTAAATTGAGTTTTATTGCCGAAAATTGAGTTTTCTAAAATTTTGAGAAATTGAGTTTCTACGAAATAAATTGAGTTTCTGAGTAATCTAAACTGAGTTTCGTCGTCTGTTATCCCGTCCCCCTCCCCCAAAACCCCCGCGAGAAAGAAAAAAAAAAAACGTGTGACCAGCCACGCCACTCGAGTCGAGATAAGCACTCCGGATTTGTAACTGATGTGCAGACAGATAACTTGTGTACCTTTATTATTCAATCGTATAGCTCCAATAAGGACGTCTGGTCTTGAACTGTTCTCATTTCAGTCGTATAGGTCCGATAAAGACATTGTCCTGAACGTTTCTCATTTCAAAGCAAATTGTTCGGCCACGTTTTCGACGATCGAACTAGTCCGCCATTTTGATATTTCAAAGTTACGTCCCCTCTTTATAGTCCACTCGGGAACCACTGCTGTCATACTGCTGTGGCTTATGAGTCTGGTCTCCGAGACACGCTGTCCGTCAATCTCCGGAACCAAGACAACGGGCAAGCATTTTCTCTCTCAGTCAACATTTCACTTGGATGCGTGTGACGTTGAAAGACGTTTCCCCAGAAACAAGAAACGAACAAAACAGACATTCCCCAAAATACAGCTGATGTACCATTTGGGAATAAATACACAAAGTGAGCAATGCAGATTGGTGTAAAAACAAAAGATCCACACTCTCTCCTGCGCAACTGGGGATCTACATGCGGGGGCATATGCTATAACATACAAAATATACGTTTTTATGAATAATTTTATTTCTGCCCGATGGAAATTTCTGAAACCCCAGTATGTTTTGTAAACAAGTCCCACACCACATACTACAAAATAGGGTGCATATTGAGTTTAATTTGCAATTTTTGGCCATTTATCTGCATTTACCAAGCAGCATTGGATTTTTTTCGTGAAATCCACAAAACTTCACAACCACCATTGTTTTATTTTTTACGTCTCTTATTAACATTTTTATTGCCATTTATTTCTTCATTTCTTTCCTGTCACTTACAAATACCCAGACACTTACAATACTCAACCACCAACTTTGTCAAGGATTGGTTAACTCATGGAAATGGACAAGGGACAATTTTTATTTCTTGACTATAAGTATAGATTTTTTAAACTAAAGTAAGCTATTTGTAGGGAAAATATTTTCACCTTTGACCTATCACAATCCAGAGCTAAAGTACTCTCCCCCACCCCCAAAATAATCGACCAAATAGAACTTCCCGAGATAACTTGGATTTTAAAACTCTCTTGTTTTATTCGCGCTCATTTTTTAATTAAATGAAGCTATCTCTGAGGGAAGTATTTCTACTTAACATCTTTAGCCAAAATATAATCGGCCAATCACAGTTGGATAGCAAACAAACTTGTATGCAGCTATGTATGACACGCAACTTTGCTTGATGAGCTTCATAACATTACTGACATGTTCATTCACGATGAAAAATTGTCGCGAATTTATTTATTGTAAGTGTCCTACTAAAAAGATAAAAAAATTGAGTTTCCAGACTGCATGCGATGAAAAACCCGAAAAAAGTTGAGTTTTGTTCTTTATTTTGCGCGCCGTAGGCGCGCCGAAAATTGAGTTTTTCATCTTTTTGAAATTGAGTTATATAAAGGAAAAGTGTCTAAAATAACCCCTGGGTTGCTAAAATTTTACGACAATTTGGTGGGATTCCCGGGAATTATTTTGTGGAAGTGTTGACGGGAATCGGAATTCGCGTGGAAAAGCAAGCCCTGAAAATGTATAGCAAAATAACCCGGACTATTACCGATGAAGCTGGTATTTCTGTTGTTAGATTTTATCACTTAATCCTGTTTGTGTTAATTAGTAGGAGTATCACTATAATCAGGCCTGGTGAAATTGGGTAAATTATTGTTACAAAATTACATATTGAATAAATGTACTTGTGAATGTACACATGTACTGTAAATGGAATTCCGAATAATCACATCTGGAATTTTATCTACTTAATCTAAGCTCGATATCCATCAGACAACTGTAATTGAATAAAGTGACTTGATGTTATTCAGGTTTCTATACATAAAACGTCTGAAATATGTCATTCTAACCCAGAATGAAGTCTTAAGCTTATCAACTCTCTCTGTACTGTATCGGCACAATTAGAAAGATGTTCTATGATTGCCTGTCTTTGGCTTACGAAAATAGGAATTTCTAGAGAAATATTTCCATCATATCGCATCTTGTTTGAAAGCTCCGAGTATCACCCTTGGAACATCTGATCATAGGTTCGCAATTGACTTCCATGAAATTGCCCACTGCTAGGAACTGTTTTTCAACTAAAGCAAATCTACTACAAGATTTGTCTGTCAAAGGATAGGGAAATATAAGGGTATTGTAATCAACACACCTGTATGAACCTGAATCTGAATTTGGCATGAATTCAGTGGAGTGATATTTATTGTCCTCAAAATATGTTCTTCCCATATAATACAGTCTAAAATTCGTGCACTAAAAGCAACTGTGACACATTGTCTCACATACGTATTTAGGATGATCACGGGCAACATGGGCTGACCAATCAAGACACTCGAAACAAGCAGGTGGTTGGGTGGGTTCAGGTTCCTGTTGCTTCAATGCATTTTGATGAGAATGAACTTGATAATGTGATGTCTAGCACTGTAATATCACTTGTCTTTATTACACCATGTAAGCGTCCTGTCTGTGTCTTGTGCACTGTCCTCTGTGTTTTATAGGGTGGATGGAGGGTGTCTGGTTCCATGCTGCTTCAAAGATTTCTTCTTTGAAGTAGCAGGAACACAACTGGGCTGGGTGGTGCTTAGTTGGTTCGTCGTGATATAGCTGAAATATTGTTGAAAGCGACGTCAAATTCTATTCACTCACTCACTCGAAACAAGCTGCAGGCATGATGCACTTCAGCAATGTTTCTTTCAAGAATGTCCTGGATATTTTTACTAAAAGTAATGATTTGAATTACATTGGAAAAATAACTTTCGAAAGAAAACACATCCCAACTGAGCTTGGCGGCGATGTATTTTCATAATTTCGAGTGGGAATTTTCATCCCATGTTCCAGTTACATGGGATCCTCTTACTCCCATCCGCATACTTTTCACCTTCCTTCAGCCATTTTTGGGAAAAGAGACTCGGAAACCCTTCCAAAATACTGCATGGATCATGGCCAGAATTGTACAATCATCTCTGATATAGTAAATATCAAGCAGGAAAGTCGAGCGTAAACTAACTTCATGAACTTGGGCTACAAAATTGGCATACACATCGTCGACATGGTTGTCCAGTCTCAATCCAGCCTGTGATTGAACGTACCAAGGTGAACTTGTTCTCATCTCCGCACAGCTGGATTAATCCTGGATAAATTGTTTAGCTGTAGAAGTTGTCGAGAGAAAAAGATTGATAAGCGCCGCACACTATTGGATATTGTTGGGTCATTCCCGCTCATGTGTAATATGTTGGAATCGGTGCCAGGAGAAGCGAGCCTATATCGACACGTCGTCCCCTTGTAAATGGTTCTAGCTTTCCCCCAGCCCATCAGCCGTCAAAACCCCATGTTCGATTTTGTTCTCATTCGGATTTCGGGAGAGTCGGTCTTTCACCGTCTAGTTTTAATAATTTTGACATGTGTAAGTCTGTGTATGGCTGTGATTTTAACTGTCAAATGTATTTTGGAAAACATGGGGGATGGGGTGGAATAATTTTGGCACCAACATGGCCGAAGAGCTAAAGAAAACAGTTTTACACACACACACAAGTAGGTTCTGTGGATATTTTTCATGTTTCAAATAGAATTTTTAGACTAAGAAGCAGAAAAAATATCATTATACTAACTGAGGCTAAATTTTGTGGCATGGATATGTTATTTATCCCAAGAACTGAAAAGACAGCAAGTGAAATTTGTAGAATGTTAGCAGAATTTCTCACTGTAGATGCCTGGAGTTAACCTTTGCTGTCTGAATAATTAGGAGAAATAGGGTACCATATGAAGGAGATTGCATTTTGCAGTCATTAGAATGTTCTACATCCATAGGAAGAAAAGTGCATTTTGAATTTATTATACTATTCTTCATACATAAATAATAAATACTCAAATTGTATTCCTGAAATTTGGTGTTTTTATTTACAGTTTAAGCATTTCACTGCACACCGCAGAGATCTTTGTACATGTATGTCTGTCTGTAATAATATATTACACCGCCGACCACAATGTTTCCCTCTACCCCCAAACGGCCCATCAATATATGGGTTATTGTGCTCGTCCAGAAAGCCAAGCGAGGAGGAACCATCCAAATTGATGCTGCCTTGATCCCTATCTCCTCGCATACCGAATTGATTTTTCTCCCCTGAAGCCCAGTTTTTGGGAGCTTACAAAATTTCGGGCTGTCTTAACTGGCACTTTTGTTCGGAGAGTACACAGCATCGACATTAGGTATTAGCGAAACAATGCCGACCTGATAATTGTGCCGGCCGGCAATCATGCATGGTCATAGACAACTCCAGGAAACCAGCCAATGTCTACGATTCATCAATCTAGTCTCTCTACGCCCTGCGCTACGTCGACGTGTTTGTCTGCGAGCTGATGAAGTCATTCTCGTTACTGCAATAGATTTTCCTAGGGTTGATTACATGTACTTGGCAGTCATTTTGGCAACACAGAAAGGAAAAAAAAAATTGTTCATTGTTGATTATCCAAGCAGTTTTATATCGTACCGCTCACCTAAAACAGGCCTGTGCTGTTACGATGAACGGTAAACTTGGCCCTCCTGGAGGTTTCCCAATTTCAGTTTTAGAAGACCCTCACTATTGATCACCAGGATGTTTTGTGTTGCCATGTTTATAACCCTGAAACACAAGTTTCAGATCACTATATGTTACCAACTTTATAATTGTGGTAACCTGCAAATTTTCCTGTGATTACAAGGAAACAGAACTACTTGTAGGCATACCTATTATCAGTACAGACCCATGCAGACCTCGGGACATACTATTTTAGGATTAAAGTGACGGGACTCCAAAAATAGGGCCTACTAATGCAGCTAGCTCTGTATTATAATTTACATGTATTGGTCCCCAAGCATCATCGTGACAATCACTACCTTGATTTCCTTGAAAATACTTCAATTCCACTCTGACCATTTCAAGGCCTTCAAAGTTCTTGAAAACTTTATATTTCGAAAAGAGGTCATTGAAAGTCCTTAATTTCATGCCCAGTACAGCAGAGATTAGAAAACAGAGCTTGAAATTTGGAGTTGAGTCCTTGAGAAGTGCTTGATTATTGCCACTTTAAAAGTGTAGGCATTCTATCGCTGTCAGTTAAACATTGATCAGCTATCCAACTGAAAGGTGACTGCGTTGAAAACCACCACCAAAGCCAGCCAACAAATCGTATGCATTCAATTTTGGATGATCACTTTCTATCCTTTCTAGCAAGACAGACATTGTGGCGACAGTTGCCCCTTTGATGTAGCTGTCTGGCCGACTACCTTAAACAAGTGCACCGCCTCTTGGATTAGCTGAATATTTTGTCATTGTTCACATTCTATTAGTGACTTGTCATCAAAAATGATTCAGACTTTGGTATGGTGGTATCATAGATATGCTTCAGCATGATAGAGAGTGGTCTACATACAGAAAAAAATTTGCATATGGATAAACCTTTTTAAAGACCTCGCGTAATTCAATTATAAATGCAGATTGCTCTGGTGTGTAATACAAAACTATGCCAAATTTCTAAATGGTAGCAAAAACACTGAATCATTTAATTTCCTTATTTGGAAGAATAGGGTTCGTCCCAATGTACGAATAAACTTTGTGCAATTTAGGGAGAAAGTACATATTACAATGAACCTTTACATAAACTCGTCTGATTGGATTGATTTTCTAACAATTTTCTCCACCAGCCAATGAAATCTCAGATTTATTTTTGAATATTTGAATTGACCAATCAAATGGTTAAAGCTGAAAGATATCCCTTGATGCAATGTTTTTTGTTTTTTTTTCAAAGAACTTCTGTTTGACTGTCACATGTTCAAATCTCGTATTGAGACTACCACAACTCTCGATATAGTTCAATGTAAGGCGAGATACCACTTTTAAATGTGACTTGACATGTTAGCACTTGGAACAATGTCCAACCATTTGTCCACTACTGGTAATCCTGTAAATTCATGGCACTTCATCTTACATTACCAATATGGCGGAGTTGAGGGCATATTGGTAATGTAAGATGAGGTGACGTGAATTTACGGGATTACCAGTAGTGGACAAGTGGTTGGCCATTGTTCCAAGTGCTAACATGTTAAGTCACATTTAAAAGTGGTATCTCGCCTTACATTGAACTATATCGAGAGTTGTGGTAGTCTCAATACGAGATTTGAACATGTGACAGTTGAACAGCAGTTCTTCGTAAGAAAAAAAAAATCAAAAAAAAATCCAATGAAAGTTGAATGCATCTATTGAAATATTCAAATTCCATTGGATATATAAAAGGAAATGGTCCTTTTTCTGTACAATTAGGCAGTGACCTGAGAATATGATATGATTGGGCATGTTGAGAGTGCAGTGACCTGGGAATATGATCTAATTGAATCGGGAGGCTAGCATGTTGCAATCTCGTATTATGGCACTTGATGGTAGTAAATTTGAGGGATTTCAGAGTGTCCGCTGTCGATGCCATTAGAGTTTGCGGGAATTTCTGAGGAGTGCTGAATGACAATATTGCCATCGAATGTACATGTCGCTGTTGAAACCATCTGGTGGACTGGTAATGACGTCAATGTGGCTCCATCTCTGTGCCACGTGGGACAAGTTTACGGACATTTGATCATATTTCGGTGGGTGATTTATTCCTTGATGACGGCCGACGTGTATCCTTGTACCAGTACTATAAATACTGTTCGCCATAACTCTGAAACTCTGAAATTTTAGAAACTGCGAATAAAAGGAATCCAGCTATCCAAGAAAGATCTGGTTACAAAAAGGGTGTAGCATGCTGCATACACGTCATACACCTTACAACCATGTCAACTGAGGGGGAAATTGGCAAGATTATTTTACAAAACTGTAACTGGTTCCTAGCTGTTGATAGAGAGATACATGGTATAGTACAAATTTGGAGGTAAACGCCACTTGAGGCACATTGTTAATTGAACACTCGGGCTACATGATAAACTGAACACTCGAAGGTACATTGTCAACTGAACACTCGAAGGTACATTGTCAACTGAACACTCAAAGGCACATTGTCAACTGACCACTCAAAGGTACATTGTAAACTGAGCACTCGAGGTACCCTGTAAACTGAACAGTCAAGTTACATTGAATTTGCAGACTGAACACTCGAGGTACAATGTACATTGAAAACTGAACACTCTAGGTACATTGTCGACTGCACATTCAAGGTACACTGTCAACTGAACAATTAAGGTAGACTTGAGGTACACTGTCAACTGCACACTAGGTACACTGTTTAATGAACACTCAAGGTACATGTGGTAAAGGGTTTTGAAGTCCAGAGTTTTTGTATTTTCTGTCGGGGTTCAATCATTTCCAAATTCACTCTAGTGAATAAATGCCTCCACCCTCGGACATGTCAATTTCTACATTCACATATCAAACCAGCCTTGGTATATTAGCCCACCCGTTGTCTTCAAAGAACTTCTAAATAGCCCATCTTCGGCTTCGTACAGGATATAAAAACCAACCTTTTTAGGATAATTATAAATGCTGCCGCTTTTAAGATCAGTTTGGACACCATTGAATAGGTACCCACCAAACTTCTTCACATCTAACAATTACATGTAAGAACAATGAAATATATTTTTAAAAGACATTGTCATTCATTGAGCGTGCTGTATGGGGACATTGTCATTCATTGAGCGTGCTGTATGGGGACATTGTCATTCATTGAGCGTGCTGTATGGGGACATTGTCATTCATTGAGCGTGCTGTATGGGGACATTGTCATTCATTGAGCGTGCTGTATGGGGACATTGTCATTCATTGAGCGTGCTGTATGGGGACATTGTCATTCATTGAGCATGCTGTATGGGGACATTGTCATTCATTGAGCGTGCTGTATGGGGACATTGTCATTCATTGAGCGTGCTGTATGGGGACATTGTCATTCATTGAGCGTGCTGTATGGGGACATTGTCATTCATTGAGCGTGCTCTATGGGGACATTGTCATTCATTGAGCGTGCTGTATGGGGACATTGTCATTCATTGAGCGTGCTGTATGGGGCAGATTCTGGAAATATATTTTTAACTACTTTCAATAATCGCAATTCATAAGGGAGAAGTGGCATTAAAATTTTGTCACGACACCTTCCTTGTTACAAAAAGATAATTATTTTAAACTTCTTGGGTAAAGAAGGTGGTACGATTAGGCAGCATGTGAAAGAACATTTTGTGATCTCCTACACCATATTAAAATTTTCATTCCATCATATTGATTTCTAAATGGATGTCAAGACTTCTGACTGTTATCTGATGTCATCTGAGGGTAGGTTTCATTTACACATGTAAATTTCTTCAGCCGCATTCTAACAGCCATGATATAATACATGTGGAGTCCACGTACATGTATCTTCAAAATCAGACCTGTGTAAATTTCATCTACGACCAGGGACGACCCAATCAGAACCTACACACAAGACTGTGTAGGGCGAAAGTAGCTACGTCATTCCTCCTATTATGGTGGTTGAGTTGGACCGCGTCAGCCGAACAATAATCCACTTCTACAACACATTTCGAAATTCAAATGGACAATTCTCTCCGTCTTGGACAACAGGGCTGTCTCTAGCTGGACATGAGTCGGGTGTCCTTGAAGTTCGTAACTCTTTCAACAATTGAACATGGAAGAGATTGGAGTGAGACACCCCTTTATCAGGGAAAAAGAAGATTCTGGCATTCTGTTAAAAATTCTAGCTAATCTGTAAAAAAAAAATAAACAATTATTTATTAAAAAGTTTTTGCTGCTTCCAAAACATTGTGAATGCAATCAATGTGTAGGGATGAACCGCATCACTACGATATATATAGCATGCCATTACATGTGGATCAATACAGCCAGAGATATTTCAAGATTATTTCTCCCTTAAATTCAACCGATCTTATCAAACCCCATTTGCGCAGACAATGAATTGATTGCCGTAGGTGAAACTTGGGTAATGATAAGAACAAGGCAATATAATTGAGGAAGCACCTGCTGGAGGCAGTCTTTTGTCCATACCATGGTGGAATATTATCATTTCAATGGGAGGTCTTGCGCTAAAGCCTTGCCGAAACATAAGATACATATCTATTCAGCTCCTACTTGTGCTATAACAGTACAAAGTCTACATGTATTAGTGTCGCTACAGAATGAGATGTTAAAATGGATGTTCACATGTACCACGAAACCTGTGAATACTGGCCAGGCACAGGACCGGACGATAAAGTCAGTTTTGACGGTGTGTTGGTTTCCTGAGGTTTTGTAATGGGAGCCCGGGGCAAAATGGGCCAAAGATTCCAGTCTGTTAAAGTTTAGAAGAGATTTAAGTTTTTCAGGTTTCACTGTAGAATTGGCTCCAAATTGTTTGTTCAAATTGGAACACAGGCAGTGTGAACTAGTATTCTGTTTGAAAAATGATGTTTGATCACATGACTTTATATAAAACTCAAATGCTGAGTTTTATAGTTTGAGCAGTCTCTCATTGACCCTGCTTCAGGCAGATTTGTCATGTAAATAGTAAATCAATGTTTTCCTGGTGGTTACAGTGTACGTAAATAATTTTCCCATAGACCTTGGTTAGTCAAGACGCTATCCGCGTGGTTTCCAGGTGTGCGAAGGAATACATGTAGGAACCAAATGTCGTGATATGACTGAAATAGTGTTGAAAGCGAAATTACATGTAAATCATTTACTTATTTTACTAACGGATTACCATGATTACGAGAAAAAAAGATTTTATAATCGCCCTTTTACTGTAATTTCCGAGCATGGTTGGTCATAGACTAGCCAATAATCATGAAAATTCTCTCTCAACCCCATCAAAGGGCCTCAGCTCCTCAAACAGCTTGACATTAGAGGTGACGAACTGGAGCACCCATGAGGTTTCTGGGTGTAAAAAGAAATAGGGACCGGGCATGAAAAGAAATTCAGGACCCAGATATGTATGTTTTGATGTTGTGAAATATTGTTAAAAGCTCCGTTAAATTGTATTCACTCGCTACAGCAACACAGAAGTCCGAAGCGGGTGGGGGGGGGAGGTTCTACGCCTATGCTAATCATTAATGAAACCATGATGGTAAGGTTTTGTTAATCCAAACACTGTTCATGTGAATACATGTAGTTATTTTTTCACTATATACCTTTGTTAAAATAAGGGTAAGGATGTGTGTTGTATTGCATTTACTACTAATCATTTCCCGTGACGGTGACGTTAATTCATTTACCCACTCGTGCGCCTCTCTGTAATAATCACTTGCGGTTGTAAGATAATGTTACATTTCGCGTAAACTAGTATACATGTAAGTGGAATAATAATGTCGCATGGCTGAACTAATGAGCGGTGGAAGAAAGAAGATCTCCGTGTGTGGGCCAAGTGTGGACGTTAATCCTTGAAACTGTGCTAACAAGATTGACTCTCAGTGTGGGTGGTACTTAAGATGAAATCCATCTATTTATGGCTTCGTGATCATACTGTCCTCGTCAGAAGGCTTGAGCATATTGTCATTACACATATCACACTTTCAAGTTACGGACATCTAAGCTAAATTTTCAACTATACAATCCCAATAATTGACCTTCACTGAAACTCTGTGATTGGCTGAATTTTTGTTTCAATTTTCTGTGACTGTAAAGCCAATGAAAATAGTGGATTCTTTTTGGTAATTTGAATTGACCAATCAAACACATTTATAACTGTAAGCTATTCCTTGATGCACTGCAAAAATCTATTAGAATGAATCCCACCTTTATCTGTTAGAATGATCCCACCTTTGTCTAATATATCAGAATGATGTCACCTTCATCTAACATATTATAATGATCCGACCTTTGTCTAATCTATTAGAAGTGATCCCATCTTTGGATAATCTATTAGAATGATCCCACATCTTTTTGCTTACAGATAATTATGATTTTGAATAGTTTGAACAATTAGAAAGGGCACATGTATGAAGAATGCTTTCAGCTATCGGTTTTAAAATTATTTTATTTTCGACTAAATACGAATTAGTGAACGGACGTGCCTTAAAAGACATGTAAGCACCATAATATGGATACTGTTTCAGGAATTAGCTGTTCTGTGGTAGTCTGAAGTACTGGTACTAATTTGAAGCTCACCAAAAACAACCCTGTGGGGCTTCTGGCAATTGACATAGGGTTTCATTGTGCACAACCCAGATCATGGAAAGAAGTAAAGGCCTCTGCTTCTCGGACAGCTTTGAGTGAGAGGTGACTAACTGCAGGGCTGCACAAATTGCGCAAACGATTGGTTCGTTCGCGCATGGGTTACGCGGATAAAGTCCCGCATAACCCTTTGTCCGTTCACTTAATAAAAATTGATATAATCTTACGAATATTAGTAATTTTCCCCGATGTTGCTGAAATCTGGGGGCTGGCTCGCATCATAAGGACAAACTGGGAAACGGTGTATAAAGTCTCAGCGAGAGAATACTAGCCGCTTGTTGATTGGACGGGAGACGCCAACAGTAATGTGTGAACTCGCGCGATTGGACAGAATCTAGAAGCAACAAAACTGCCGATCGAATCGTTGGACAGGAGAGGACTGAATCTGTATCTGTGAAAACTTTTTAAAAAATGGCCATTCGCTAAAGATTTTATCGATGAGAGTGACAAAGATGGGCGGTTGACATCAACTGGGAAGCAATTGAAAAGGAGACCAAACGTTGCGGTCTCCGGGGTGCCATCATGAGCTCGGTGAAACAGTAGGTGGATTAAAATTTTTAACTGGGTTACCCCCCAAAAAAGTGTGCAACCTGTTTTATGTTACAGGAACAGAAAAAGGTTACCTGAAAGTTTTTTGGCGTAACCCTTTTTCGGGTTACCTGGATTCCAAATTTGTGCAGGCCTGTAACTCCGGGCACCTACAGTGGGGGTTCTGGGTGTGAAAGGAAATAGGACTCGCCCATGGGGTTCCGGTTATGAACAGAAATAGGATCCAAACATTGCGATAAGACACAAAACATTGTTGAAAGCGACATTAAATCCTATTCATTCACTCCATTGATGAGCTCAAACATGTCAAAAGTAGACGGCTAATTACAATGGACAAATTGTAAAATCGCCATAGGCATACCAACGTTTGTTCTAAACATTGCTGATAATGGGAATGTGTAAATGAGTTTTAGATAATTACTAAACAGATGGAATGTTAAAGTAATCTGGCAGAATATGGTTCGTACACCTGATGTGTTCAACATCTAAATGTAGCTATTTGTATGCATACATTGTACATGTAGTGCTCTATCACGATCATAAAAAAATCAATAGTGTCCAACAATAAAGTGCATGGATGATTTCACAAATATGGTCTAACACATGAAAATAGATTAGCAATACAATTGTTGCACCAAATGTTGCCATATATTTCTCTTTTTTTTTGTGTGTGTATCGTTTTGTTGATAGCTAGATAGGCAGTATATTCATGTATCGTATTTTTATTTCAATGAGTATGGTACGTCCTATTAACTCATTCGGTACCGTAAGCGCCATTTGGCGTCACAGATCTGGGCCTCCTCAACCCCATAGACGCCATATGGCGCAAAACATAACTGTCGTGGGAAAATAGAATTTTCATATCTAAGCTTTGTCAAATGTAATTAAAGGCCTATATGTTTATGAAGCTTATTTTCTCACGTAACAATTTCTGAAATTTGGATTTGACTAACAGAGAAATTATTTCAAGATCGTTGTTTGAAAACGCAGATAAAAAATAAAATCACAAAAATTTCCAAAATGAAGTCGGCCGTATACACCACCGTTGGAATTCTTATTTTCCTGGTCTATTCAGGAAGAAATATCACGTAAACCATACATATATCGAAAGATAAGATCGCTATCTATCCGAGTATATATAAAGCATTTTCGTATTGAATGAAATATATAACGAAATAAAACTATAATCCGAGAAGAGATCTTTGAGAACATCGCGCATTTTCGGCAGACATTTGCAAATGTTCAAATACCTGGAAGAATCATACGATTCCTTGAGAAATCTGACGAATTTTCTGTCAAATTTTCTGTCAAGGTACAGGTATATATCCATTGTTGAGAATTCCTACGATCGTATACGTTTGGTAAATTTATTTCCCAAATATTCCGCTATTGTCCGACACCAACTTGTCAGAATTTCGCACCATCTTTTCTGTTTTTATTTCTCCAAACAAACCCGCGATGAATGAGGCAATCCGATTGGCTTGCCTTGTGACGTGAACGCTCTTATCCAATCCGCTTGCCCAAAACAGCAGGCTTATCAGAAAGATCGTTTCGTGAACACTGTTTTCAATCCAATCAAATCTTTCGTTTCACTGGCCATCCGATGGAGATTGTACTACGAGAAGAAAGCTGAATGAATGGGCTTTTCAATGATACGTCATTCATTGAAATCGGTTCAGGGAAACGGAGCACGGACGCGATTGAATCAGACGAGAAGAAAAACCTTCTGCTTCATTATTTTGCGCGTAATATAATGACCATCAACGGAATTTCTACCAGATAAAAACTTTAATTTATAAGTTATATGTGGATGAAATAAAATGAGGAAATTATCATCTTTATCCAGGGAATGGATACTACAATCAGCTATAAATTTTACCAGCCAGAGATTACGTACATCTGAAACCAGACCATGACAATTTCGATGTTATTTTTGTTGAAGCATTTTTTTCAAACAGATAAAAACATTTTCATGAAATTTGCATGCATAATTTCATGTATATAATTATAAAAATAACACAAACACAATTTCTGATGCTTGTGTATTTCATGGAGATATAAAGTTTCAAATTTTATTCACTTTCATAAACAAAATATTTTTGAAATGAACTTTTGGTCGACAGCTTCTGTGATGGACATTTGTGCACTGCACACGTTGGGACTCAGCTGTGGAGCTACTGGTACTGAGGCCAGAAATGACGCTCGGTACTGAATGAGTTAACATTGTCACCCTGTACAACCTCCCAAAGATTTTGCCTTACCCCTAATAAATCTTGTTGTTCTGTATCATTTTGTCAAGTTTGTCATTTTAATCAATCAGATCACCCCAATAATTGATAAAAGGGTGAGAGAGAATGCACTGTGGGTCCATTATTATAGCAATTTTACCCAATGGTTAGAAATAAGCAAATTTATTTTCCAAAATTTGGGCGGGTAAAATCCTTCAACATACATGTACAAGCAGGATAAGCAATTTGATCAGACCTGGTCAGATTTGATCAGACCTGGTCAGATTTGATCAGATATATATGATGCCAGGCTGCTATTTCAGACCCTGTGTACATGCATGTATAGTTTAATTGCAACCTGTTGCTTCTTTGTCCGTAGAGACAGCAATCTACATGTACATGTATATATACATGTGTCGATACAGTTCATAATGTGGAAGTCTTTTTGGAGGAAACCATTTCATCTGCATTATGAGATTCAAGTCTCCATTTGAGATGTTTATTGGTTCATTCCACAGTAGATGCCACCTGCATCCAGGCATGAAATATGTGATTTATTGTGATCTGGTCAAATAATTCTGTCCGGTAGTTTCAACATGGATACTTATGTCGGCATGGTAGCTGTCGGGAGATTCCCGTCGCATGCATGCACAGTTTGTATATGCAGATGTTGACGTTATGCCGCTTAGATTCCCACCCAAACGTGATCGAACAACTTCCCAATGCCCCCTCCTTGGCTATGATTATGGAATACTAGAAGCGCTGGCTGGTTCATTGCTGCCGTCTCAAGTGATGGTGATAGGACAATTAGGAAGCAGTGTTATGGCGGCACATAATCGGCCAGTTGGTTAATACTGTAGCAGCCAGCCAGTATTTGTAACCATATGCCATCACCAGACAAGCTCCTTCAACTCTAAAGACTTTCTGCTTCTGCTGTAAATTCACCCGATGTGACACAAGCAGGTTAAATAAAGTCCTTCAGCTCTGTATTGCAGCTTTGAAAGCCCAAGGAAATTCAGGGTTATCTAAATGGTGAGAAGAAGAAAAAACTAATAATTCCGATCAACTTGGCCCTATTTCATTATTTGGCTTGGATTGTTGCAATTTTTTTTTCAGCACTAGGTTATCAGTTTTCTCATATAGGTTGAATAGTTTGATACCAACAAGGCTGAGCCTTTCATAAATGGTAAACAGCCAATGTGTTAATTCAGTTCATCGAGGTGTTTTGATCTCCCCAGGTCAACGCTTTACCTACTAATTGAAACAGTTGTCTATTGGTGTTAAATGAACATACATGAAATACCATACTCCCTGATAGAACACCTGCAGGTGTTGAATGGATTTAAAAGGAGGAGAGGGATGGGGGGGGGGGGGGAGGAATGGGCTAGAAAATCCTGTGATATAAGAGATATAAAACTATTTTTTGAGTATCCATACAATAATTTCATAAAATTCATCGGTAATTTGGGAAAAATAATTTCATAGAATATGTTTACATGTGATGCATGAAGATACAAAAAATATTGTACATACCCCAGCACTGCTGCTAGCACCACTGTATGGAAACATTATATTGTCAGGTGGGGAGAAGGATCAGAACCTGATTCGGGTAGAGGGTCGTCATTCTGACCGCATGTCCACCCCTGACCGCGATACCTTCTCATACTCCATAAGGACATGAAGGTAAAACCTGTGTCCTGAGAATGCCAGCATGAAGAATAGAACAGAACGACGAGACCTCAATTGTTTTCAATTTCAATCGCTGACTTTAGCCACGGTCCAGCGGCGGCGGACTGCTGTTCTCATTACACGATATTGATGAAGTCATTTGCCAACCCACAAGTGTTTGCTTCCAGCCACCACTGATTGATGTGCTTTTAAACAACACCGGTTGAATCGAGGTGCAGCCGTTGTTTTCTCCAGCTCCGTAGTAGCGAGTACACAACAAGTAAAACTCTCAAGCTGTAAGCTCTGGACCCGATACTTGAATCAACAGATAATCAGCGCGGAAATATTCACTGCTGTCTCTTACTCCTATTATAGCTGTGCTGGAGCGGCAGGCGACACTGGCGAACTGCTCATGGGCTCAGTGACTGCTGTCTGCCTGCACTGCATGCCTGCCTGGCTGTTAATAGATGATCAAGCCTGCCTGTATCAGCTTGTTCCAGTGAATTATGTATTAGATCTAAACACTGGACATTGAAAACAATGAGGCGATCCTGTCCGTTGGTGTGACATTGCCGTGAAAGGTTCCCCAATTCCATTGATTATGCATGAGTGCGAGGAATCTGTATATACTTCAAGGCCGGAAAACAATTCATTCACTGACCGGGTATGCGGCGATTCCGGTCGCGCCTGTCGTTAGCCTCGAGTGAGACAAGACGCCTCACTCAGTGACTCGACTCGCCAGCTCACATACAACATTATTACGAACCTGCTAAATACTCTTTCCTTGAGCATGATGTCTGTAGTATGCGAGTGTATCTATATATACAATAGAATTCATACATCTCGGCAGATGCCCACATGTGAAGTATAGGAAGGAAGAAAATGGGAGAATATCGTAGGTGCAGAAGATTTTTCTTGGTACCTTCCGACAGATCTCGGAAGAAAGTGTAAATAGAGGCAGCCTGGCCACTGTCTGGTCGAAGCCTGCAGCCACACAGGCTACAAAAAGATGATGCCAGCCCAAAGGCTTTCCCAGAGTTGAAATTTACTTCCTGGTTATTTGGATGGGCAGTTGTGTATTCTTTGTCATCACCTCCAAGATCTGCGACAACTTAACCTGAATTCGTTAGATGAAGTGTGAAAAGGCAGACTTGGAGAGAAAAAAAAAAATCTGTCGATAATTTTTTGTTACTGGAAATTTAGCTGAGCAAGCACTGTAAAGTGCTCTGCTGCCAACGTATGTCTTTATTCTTCCCACTCAAACTCAAGAGCCAAAGTATCCACTCGTGGAAAAGCTACGGCACGTAGTTCTTTAGCGCACTGTCCAGCCAATTCCCATTACATAAGATAATGGAATACATTACTGGTTCATTTAACCCCGGAGAATTATTGCCCCTTGAGTCGTTATTCAGTCAAGCTGATCGGGGCCACACGCAGCCCAAGTAGGGACTGCTGATTGAACCATGCACCTTATTTCTTCATCTTTCACCGTTAAGAAACGTTCTCAAGTGCCGTCGTTTCTCCGCGGTAGAGTCCCTGTCCAGAGAACATCGGTCCCGGACTGATCAATAACTCTATTGTGATGTAGTTCTTCCGAGAACCCCTTCCCAAGTAGCAATTTGGGCTGGAGGGGGGAAGGAAATCAACTTCTTCCCTAACCGTGAGCAATTCTTCGGCGTGTTGCTGGTGATCCTTCGAGCTGCAAGATATCCCGATTGCGTAGGACCACGACCATATCACTGGTCTGTTGTTGGGTGTTGCAGGCAGGGGACAAGACAGTTCGTCGCAGTTAACACTCCCGATTGCTTTGATGGAATGTTCATCATTTGCCACACAAGATATTAATAATAAATTTATATGAGCAGTCACGGCATACAAACATGCAGCATACTTGATCTCTTCTAGATATTGTTATGTATATGTATGCATATTACTTGGGCTTTCGGCGGCACAAAAACAGGTTGCTAATCCATCATGCAAAGCAACTTCCTCTAACATGTCGAACCCATCCCCTGTGACCTGTACGTTATGGAAATCACTCAAAAATTTTCGCTCTGAATCCTGGGTAAAATTGAAAGTAACCTGCATAAAATATGAAATGTTTGCATTTTTTATTTGTCTCTTTGGTGTATCTTGCAAATCAGGATTTGGGTTTTTAATGAGCTCTTTAAAACTGGAGTGGGGTGCATATTATGCCGAGGATACCGTGTAATGTTGGAGTCGGCGTGTTACTGGACTGAGAAGAGGCTTGAGTTAGCAATGGATGTAGATGTTTGGGGCGCTAAGTTAATGGGATATGGATGATCAATTGTATTGTCTGAGAGGGAAGCCGTATTGATCCCTGTGGAGCAAGGCTGATTTCAAACTGACACACACAGCCCTGGCCAACAAATCTTTCTTGGTTACGAGTTTTTCGGGCGAAACAAAACCGTCGCGGGGCAATCTAGTTACTGCAGATATGTACTAATGCTGACCCTGGAAAATTCGGGATTTTTTCATTATCTCCTTCTAAAGCCTGTACACATTATTTACTCGAATCTAGTCTACATTTAGCTTCGCTCTCGTCCCAAATCTGACGTGCACACTGACGTCAGCTATCCATATCATACAATAGTTGAGTTCACCATGTTTATCATGGCGCCATAATCTTTCAACCCAGACCATCGACAGTTTCCGCATGATTATTGTATTGTATGTTTGGTTTTTATTTGCAATTTTTCTGCTTTGATCCAGTTTGCGTAATAAATATTTCCATTTCGTCTCTGCGGCTGAATACCACATCAACTCTTTAATATCGTTCACAGACCCCTCAATCATGTTCATATGAGTGAACCATTACATAACTTCTGTGATTGACTGAATGCTCTCCCAATCCTCTCCACCATGTTGACAAGCCAATGAAAATATTGGATTTATTTTTGAAAATTCAAATTGACCAATCCACCGTTCCAGAACTGGAATATATCCCATGATGCATTGGATTTGCCATGGTTACAAAAAAAGCATTGAAAGATCTGTTTCAGTGTCATTTTTCCCAACTTCCTCTTGGGTGTAGTTTCTAATTACATGATAAATAGGCCTGAAACCTCACTTCTATCCCGTTATGCAATACATGGCAGTTCAGGGTTGTAATATTAATGCTATTTAATTACCCAACCACCTCCCTCATGTCAAGCGACATCAATTTAATTGCCGACGAGAAACCCTTAGACTGCCAAAGCAGGACAAACCGGTCTCGTAATCTTAATTTGACTTCACGCCTTACGAGCACTTATACTCAGGGTTATATCCAGGAATTTGAAGTAGTGTCCTTATTTGAAAAAAATAATGCCGAGCGCAGCAAGGCGTAGCGTACAGGCCGGGGTCCAGGGGCCGCCTAGGCCCCTGGAAGCTCTGGGGTCTTAGATGCTCTCAGGAGCATTCGAGCCCATTTCTGGCTATTTAAATGTCTTGTCAGATACCTGTAGATAATGAACAATTTACTTCTTTTTTTCCAAATTTTCACCATATTCAGGCTGATCTTGCTTGTGTTTCAAAATGACAAAGTTGAGCAGGGACTTGCTGCATGAATTTCCAGATCATTTACTCCACATGCTGTCAGATTGATACTATACCATGATGTCAACTTTGACTAAACTAATAACAACTAACCTTTTTGCTGATTACACTAGGGCTCAGGGGCCGCCTAGGCGCCGAGAAACTCTGGGACCCTTGATGCTCTTAGAAGCATTCTAGCCGATTCCTGGCTGCACATGTCTTGTCGATCAGACAATCATATCATGCACATTTTACTTCTTGTTTAATTTGATCATCTGCTTTTAAAATTATTTACAGCTGCTGCTTTCAAAATTTCTATTGAATAGATTCCTCTGTACAGTATTTTTATACCATGCTGTATATCATTCGAAGCTAATTCTCTTCCCACCTCGACTGCCTAAACGGGTTGAACATAATTTGTCCCAGCTTCGATGCCTGCATCATTTTCCATGTCGTGTTCAACATCTGCTTGACCTGTGTTTTCAATACCGGCAGCACAGCATCGAGCAAAGAGAACGTCGACTTTGTGGCAGTCAGACCCTTCATCTTCCTTTATTTTTTTTTTCAAATGTCCAGCCAATACACCGCATCCTCTTGTGCGGCCGCTACCCTTCGTATTTCCCCCAGACCGACCTTTCTGTCCCGCCATGACGGCTTGTCATTGCAGACTACAACGCGAGAACGCACGTGCGCTGCCTAGCTCTCCAGACACTCACAGACGTACATATTTCCGACTTCATTCATAGTATAGACCTCTGCCTGGAGAACGAAAACTATCGCGCCCCTAGTGGCCAAGCTTATCAACGGATAGATGCATAGTTGTCTCCCTTGCCATAAGTTGTCTAACGCGAGTTGACACACACTCGTCCAGGTTTACGGCTTTCAAACATCGTAAAAAAACATCATTTGATTTTTGAAAAAAATCATTTGATATTTTGCAAAAACATATTCATTTTTAATTCATTTGATTTTGTACCTGTGTCCGTTTCACGGACGCTGTGAGACCCTAGATCTAACCCTGATACTGCACGTTACCAATTAAATTATTGACAATTCATCACATGAGAGAAAGAGAGATAAAACTTGTCGATTCAGAAATCAGACTATTTGAGAAACAGTATTCAAACAAATCCATTGTAGCCTAGCTGCAAGAATTAAAAGTTCTTTTCCTGTCACCAGTAAAGTTTAGATAACAAATAAATGTCCCATGATGATTTCAGGAGATGAAGCAAAATATAAAATTTATTTAAATCTGGGAAAAAAATCCATATCTTAAAATAAAATATCAAATTCTAATCATTCAGTTTGAAAAAATCTCAAAATTTGGATAAATATGAAATCTCAACAATAGCACATTGTTGTCCTTGAAGCTGAAAAAACAATTGGCGGGCAGCCGTGATTCATGGTAAAAATTCTATCGTGAATTGAATTCCCAAGTTCGAATGTATTTCTATTGTTTCGATTGAACGCCGCTTGTGTTTAGATCTCCAAGCACCGGTGCACAACATCGTCACACTGCACATGGCCCCTGTCCTCGGGTTATCTGGCTCAATTAGACGCCAGCTTAGGAAATGTACACGGCTGATGAAGTTACAGCTGTGGGGCTATTGGAACATGTGCAACAATGATCATATGAATTAGAACTAGGGATCAGGAGCAGATCTCATTGAAGCAGAGAAGTTGCCAGAGAAGAGTATGCATACATATATTGTAAATGATTGATGCATACATTCTGGATTTGAATGAATTCAATACTCCTCATTGAATTATTGATGTGCAACAATGCAAGTCGAAAGATAATCGCGTGCCAACACTTCATCTGAATTGAAGACAAGGCACGTATATCGGATGCATGTCGAAAACATGAAAAAATATGTAATCCTAGGAGATTTACCACCTGTTGCGCTGTGGGAGCCGCAAAACATATTCCAAAATGTGGAAGCCATTGACAATGGTCGTCCACATGTATAAAACTGTGGGAGCTACATGTACATGTAGGTACCATTTCTGAAAGGCAGTATTTTAGAATTGATCATGCAAATTGCAAGGCTATTCCTTGTATAACCAAGCCAGTGACTATTTGATTAGAAAGTTATTATTCTGTGTTCGAGGAATTAATAATAATAAATTAGGAAATTGAACAAATTCATAACGCAATCTTCCTTAAAATATCATCAGATTTCTGAGCAGAAATGTAAAATACTGCTACTCAAAATCTCCTCAAAGTATATAAATCTTTGACATGGTCTGAGTTTATGAAAGCTCGGCAAACTTTATTCTCACATTTCTGCCAACCTTTTTCGCCACAAAATGTCTCGTGCACAATTTCATCATGAACTACATGTATTGGAGTGCCGGAGCCAATGACAAGCTCGATTCAGATCATGTGTCTTGTGCCCGTAACCGTACTCGGATCTCTCCACATTATGGTTCTTATAAAGTATTTCAGTAGCATGTCAAAACTAGAAGTAGGAGGCTCAATTCATGCAAGATAACCAATTTACCAATGTTAACTTTATGTTGTATTGATCAGAGTAGGAGGCTCAAATGTTAAGCGCTGTTAAACCCTATTCACTCACTCAAATGTTGAACAATTTAGCCTCCTACCCGTTACTACTGAGAATCCCCCGGGGGACATGTACCCGTTACTACTGAGAATCCCCCACATGTACCCGTTACTACTGAGAATCCCCCACATGTACCCGTTACTACTGAGAATCCCCCCGTACACTGAGAATCCCCCACATTACTACTGAGAATCCCCCACATGTACCCGTTACTACTGAGAATCCCCCACATGTACCCGTTACTACTGAGAATCCCCCACATGTACCCGTTACTACTGAGAATCCCCCACATGTACCCGTTTACTACTGAGAATCCCCCACATACCCGTTACTACTGAGAATCCCCCACATGTACCAAGTTACTACTGAGAATCCCCACATGTACCCTGAGATCCCCCACATGTACCCGTTACTACTGAGAATCCCCCACATGTACCCGTTACTACTGAGAATCCCCCACATGTACCCGTTACTACTGAGAATCCCCCACATGTACCCGTTACTACTGAGAATCCCCCACATGTACCCGTTACTACTGAGAATCACGCACATGTACCCGTTACTACTGAGAATCACGCACATGTACCCGTTACTACTGAGAATCACGCACATGTACCCGTTACTACTGAGAATCACGCACATGTACCCGTTACTACTGAGAATCCCCCACATGTACCCGTTACTACTGAGAATCCCCCACATGTACCCGTTACTACTGAGAATCACGCACATGTACCCGTTACTAATGAGAATCACGCACATGTACCCGTTACTACTGAGAATCACGCACATGTACCCGTTACTACTGAGAATCACGCACATGTACCCGTTACTACTGAGAATCACGCACATGTACCCGTTACTACTGAGAATCCAGCACATGTCGCTAGATCAACTCATTGAAATATCAAATGTTAAATCTTCTGTTTTATCATCAGTCCAATTCATGAATATTAATAGTAACTGCGAGAGTTTCCCTTGAGTATGTGACATTGAACTCCCAAAATGATGAGCAGAAATGTCGCGAAGGACCCAGGAGGAAGATGGCTAAAAATTGCATTTCTCTGTTGAAATAACGAATTTAAGAAATTTTGACCATAATAAAGCTATAAACAAAGTCTTCACCATTATTGTTATCATTCTGACCGATCCAGAACAACGAAAATTATGACAATGTAGCAGTTCCCCCCCCCCCCCCCAATCCTAATTTCCATTCATCACCCCTTGGGGATTTTTCACCGTTGTCCGTAACTATATTAACGGAGACCTTTCGTGACACTCTGCCTAAATTGTAGATATATACGCAGGAAATAGGATTCTCAAACTGTTCCTAATGACCACGATGATGGCTCTTTAAAGTCCGTGGTATTTGTTTGCTATATTTAGATGTGCTCGCTCGAGTTGACGTAAATGGATTGATAACACCTTGGGCTTTTAACTACGTATTCACGTCTCGCTCGGAACTAGGTGATCCGTGCACCCGGGGAAGATGGCAGGAGTTACTGATGAGGAGGCTGGGGGCTGACCAGATAATGGCTATAATTAATGTGGCTTGTCGATAACCCTCTTGGGTGTAATTCAAGTCTTCATCATGCGAAAAAAATGAATTCCCTTTTTTTTTACGGAAATTTACTGATAGTGTTTGTGCTAATTGTTTGAAAACTTGCATCTGATAGAAAAAGGAAACCTCACAAGTCTCGCTGATGAAATTTTTTCCAGAATGTTATCCGACACATTCTTCCGCTGCTATGTTTTTTTCATCTAAAGTCCATATGTTACGTTAAGCTCAAGTTTACATGTACATGTATTCATGGAACAGAGATCTGAAAAAGAAACAGTTGGCAAGAAACCATCTTGATTTTTCTAATGCAAGGCCAAGAAAGAAAAAAATTGCTTCTTGTCGATATAAAATTTTTTTACATGACCAATGGATTGACCACTCCAGTGTACATGTCCAATGGAGCATCCACTCCAAGATACATGACCAACAGATCGACCACTCCAAGGTACATGACCAACGGATTGCCCACACCACCAGAGTACATGACCAATTGATTGACCACTCCAAGTTACATGAACAATTGAATGACCCCGCCAATGTTCATGACCAATGGATTGAACACTCCGAGGTACATGACAACGGATTGTGCATTCCAAGGGACACGGCCAATGGATTGACCGCACTAAAGTACATGGCCAATGAATTGCTCACTCCAAGTTACATGACCATTGGATTGAGCACTCCAAGGAACATGACCATTGGATTGAGCACTCCAGTGTAAATATGACCATTGAATTGACCACTCCAAGGTACATGACCAATGGATTGACCACTCCAAGGTACATGACAATTGAATTGACCACTCCAAGGTATATGACCATTGAGTTGACCACTCCAAGGTACATGACCATTGAATTGACCACTCCAAGGTACATGCCCAATGGATTGACCACTCCAAGGTACATGACAATTGAATTGGCCACTTCAAGGTACATGACCATTGAATTGACCACTCCAAGGTACATGACCATGGAATTGACCACTCCAAGGTACATGACCATTGAATTGACCACTTCAAGGTACATGACCATTGAATTGACCACTCCAAGGTACATGACCATTGAATTGCCCACTCCAAGGTACATGACATTTGAATTGCCCACTCCAAGGTACATGACAATTGAATTGGCCACTTCAAGGTACGTGACCATTGAATTGACCACTCCAAGGTACCTGACCAGTGGATTGACCACTCCAAGGTACATGACCATTGAATTGACGACTCCAAGGTACATGACCATTGAATTGACCACTCCAAGGTACATGACCAGTGGATTGACCACTCAAAGGAACATGACCAATGAATTGACCAGGTACATGAGCAAAGGATTGCAACTGCGATATGGACATTCATTGGCTGAAAAACTAGAAAATTTCCAACCATTGGGTCAAAATAATTGAGATTTTTAGCTTGACCAAGATGGTTTGGCAAGTAATTTGTTACACTTTGCTTGCCCATAGCACTTTTGATTTGACCCTGTGTCGCCCATGGACAGGTGAAGTGTCAGGGCAGTTAACAAGGACTTGTCCATGCCAATTGATATGCTGTCTCAGGCAGGTATTATTTCGACCCCTGTGTCATATTATATATTCTCCAACAACTTGGGTTCACCCTGAGCTTGCTCATTTGGCAACCTGGTCTGGCACATTCAGTTCATCTTTGGACAATGACTGACATTGAACCACATGAAATCGTATTACACGTACTCGTGCGTGCCTCGTATTCATGTCGTCTATTAAACTCGTTTATCTGGGTTTATATGGATCTAGTACTAATGGCTCACTGGGACACTCGCAACTGTTTGTAGATGTGGAGAAAGGTGTATAGACATTGTCTAATGGTTAGCCCGCAGGTTGGGATATAAAGCCAACGTGTTATCAGGAACAAAGTGTTAGCGTTATCGGACAGTCCCCGTAACCAGTAAAGCTGTCGAGTACATTTGCTGGAAGTTGTGATGTTACAAGGCCGGGCCAGGGGATTCATGACATTCAGGTGTAACTCGATATCTCCATGTGCGCCACAGCGCAGGTGGAACATCTGACGTGCGCATGTATTTGAATAAACATATTGGTATAAAGTCTGGAAAATAACAGAGGCTTCAGAGAATTGAGCGCTATTTGGCCTTGCATCCACATGATCATGCTAATTTAGGGAACTTCAACATCGAAGGGACACCATATTTTACGTGATTTTTGTCAAGTTTCATCAATAATTCTGGTGGGTTCGATGCAGATAATCGATGTGTTGTATTAATGTTTTGGTCTTCTCGATTCCATGGTTTTGACACACCACAAGGTGTTGCTCTTAGCCTAGGTGATAAAGCGTTGTCTGACAGATTCAATTTGTGTTGATTTTAACCAATGGCATGTTCTTGTAATACTCAAATAAGTTTTAATGTAACCAGTTACCTCCTCTTGACAACACAGGAATCGTTTACAGGTTTCGATCCCGAATTCCCAGTTCCCATTCGTAATTCATTATTGAGGGTCCAATTTTTGTTAGTGAATTTAGGTGCAAATAGCATGTGATCAATCGCAAAATAGAGGTTTACTAGCATAAAATTCAATACCCGGCTATGCAACAGATCGATATTGAGGCTCTCGGAAGCCTTTCTATGAGTATTTCTTCAAGAAATCCTTGCAAGTTGAATAACAACAACACTTTCGGTTTTTGTTTTTTTCTCATTTGAATTTGGGCGTCAGATTTTGGGGCACCCATACGTTTTCCGGAACTGAATTGGCTCTAGACACAGCCCTGCAACAAAACTTGCTCAAATTCATGGGAAATATAAACATGTGAAATGTATTAAATCTATCTACATGTAGGTCAAGCACTGCAATATGCCAATCATTTGTATTCATTTTAAAAACAAGTGTCATTAATTTAATTTAATTTTTTGCTAACAATAATGACCAGGAGCAGAAGCAGTTCAAAGATGCTTCCTCTGTTTGACTGATTACTTTCCGGGTCGCAAAAACCAACACTAGACTTCCTGTATATCGATCTATAATCAACGATAATAGATCCAGCTATCAAAGAGCCGGTGCAACGGAAAAGCAGCAGTGAATTAAGAAGCGTATAATTGCAGTATTTGCCTGGTACTGTGTTTTTTGCAAGGGTTGCAACATCTCCGGAAAAAATAAAACTATTTTGCTAAACTCCCAAAGCTAAATATACTTGAACATGCCAAACTATCATTATCTGTGTTATCGTAATTATAGGGTTGCAACTATTGGTTGCTCCCCCTGCATCCAGTGCTGTTTAAATGGGGAATGAAACCCATTCTTCCACTGCCATTTGGCAAGTTGAAGCCAGCATAATTGCGCACATGAATTGGAATTCGTGCTTTATTTTTGTTTAATTGTTGCATTGAATTTTTTTTTGTATGATGAAGCAAATTTCTGGAAAAGTGCACAAAAAAATTTACTGAATAAAATACACTGATGTTCATCATCATCTCATTTATGCTACATTATATTGAGCATAATAAAAATATAGTGAATACACTCGCGTGCCTGAAGTTCACAAAATGGCTGACGTTGACAGCAGAGTATTATTGTCATGCAAAGTTGCAGGATGTTTTAGGTTGAAGCATGGAGGTGGAAGTCCTCCAAAGTCATGGGATGTGAATATATAACACTGACTCTCAATTAATATACAGATTGTGAAAGAAAATTATAATGGGCAATTCCCACTATAGTTTAAGTTTTTTCCTGGACAATGCTGTTTGGCCTCAATGGCAGCGGGCCATTCACAGACACCTGGCTCACCGCTTGAGCTGTGTTTCTTCAATGCGAGAGCTTTCCGGCTATATCTTTAACCCAGTATATATTTTTAATCGATAACTGGTATATTTTTGACCTTGAAGTTGCTAAAATTATCATAAATGTAAATTTATTGGTCCTTTATTGAAATAGTAGGAATATTTCATCCATATCCTATTTACACCAGTTATCAAATGGATCAAAAACACTCTCCATGTTATAAACATAGAGATCATGAGAACAACCCATGCACGCAGGGGCCCACATGCTGTGTACCAGTGTTACTGACCCCGGGGCAAGACACCATTGTCCGAGGATTAATGTGGAAAGACCCAATTGACAAGGCTAAGGGGTTCTCGGCGTTTTGCCTGGTTCATGTGGTGTCTGGCCAGTTTGATGACAAACCTATTGATGATAGAGATGGAACAAAATGGGAACATGGGAGTCGGAAATGGGGAAAAATGAGAACATGGGAGTTAGTTCAGTGTTTGAATGCTGTGTAGATCAAACAGACACCTGTGGAGAGATTGATCATGTGTGAATTGGTAGGGTGTAAATTTTGCAACCAGTTCGTCCCAGTGCACAGCACGGTGCTTCAGGATACTTCAAATGTTACCTACATGCAGATGCATAGCCATGGTCAGTCTATGTCGTCACTGGACAAAATGGACATAAACATGTACATATACGTCACTGTATATGTCCACTTCCCATTCTATTTTACAATCTGCATCATTCTGAAATGAGTAAAGAGGAGTATCGTATATGACCATATTCACTGATCAACCCGATTTTGGTGTTAATATTGGGTGTAGCAAAGCTGTGTGCAGTTGTTGATTGCAAGAAAGAGAGAGAAAAAGAAGACATCAAGCATTTTCATTGGACAACCTTCACAATCAATTGATTCGATGCATTTTGCTGAGAAGCAACAGGAACTTGATAATGTGGTGTCTAGCACATCTTCTCACCCCAAAATTTAGAGAAAAGTTCACAAAATAATGTAAAAAAATAGGATAGCTTCTACAAATACATTTAGGAGATCAAATTTAGTAATGACAGATCGAAATTCAAGGTAAAATCTGGGGGTGATTGAATGTTAAGAAAGTGATTGAATTATTGAAGCATTTGCTATGTTGGGGCCCCACAATTCAATCCCATCTTATTGCCAGCTCTGAGATGTTACACTTGATCTTCCACATCATGGTATAAGTACATTTGGGTTTCATGTTTTGTTCCATCGTGAGTGTTTGTAGTTGAGAATGTAAAGCTGACTTGTACATAATGCAATATTCTTTTGTATTATTTCCAGAATTTCGACACCAGTGAATCCAAGTTAAGACGTGAATTTGAAGTGTATGGTCCGATTCGCAAGGTAAGTGAAAAAAAAAAACCCTCTTGGTGAAACTGTTCTACCCTTCCAACTTGTGACCCGAACACTTCAAGGGCCATTGCCGCTCTGACAGCCCTTTCTCTCTCAGAGAGTGGACGTCATTAAGGGCATCGCTGACGTCCCACTGCTGCCTGCGGCTGGCTTCTACAGGGTCAAGGGTTGTTCACTGGTATCGCTGCCTTAACACCTCTAGCGGACCGCAGCTTTACATTAGCACTATTGATCGCTGAATGGAAGTTAGATTAAATTATCTCGCTGAACTAAAGATTACATCTGTCCGTTACAGCAGCCTAATAGGCTGAAAAGACGTGTCTCGAAATAGACACCAACGATTGAAACCCCAAAATGTCAGGACCGAAACCTCGGCAGTCACAGCTCGCAAATCTAGAAACACGAACTTAAGAAGCAAAGCCTTGAGAAAAACAATGTTCCCCAGACAATCGTAATCTCTGGCATGCTCTTGAATGAGATGCTATTAGTGAAACTGGATAAAAAAAAAACAATCTGAGATGTTTGTGAAACTCTAGGCTGACAGTTGATGCCTTGCTAAATGGAATTGGAGATGTAGAATCCCGAAAGACACCTAAAGCAATGCATCATGGGGCATCTCCCAGTTTTAAAACATTGATTGGCCAATTCAAATTGAAATCTGGCATTTTCATTGGCTTGTGCAGAAAAGTAAAAGAAAATCCAGTCAGTTTCTTTAACTGTATGTTCATCCTGTCCTCGATTGTTCTCAAACAAACGAATACTGCAGTGGCGCTTGGTTTTAGATGGAACTGACTAGCTCAGGAAGACAATAAATTATGGTTGACTATTTGTATTATTTGGAAGGAACAAAACTCTTTATCTCTTTAGGGCATTGAAAGTCCCTGAAAACAGCTTCATATAATTGTAGAACAGGGAGGCATAAAGATATAACATGTCTCTGAAATCTAACATGTTGCAATTCAGATAGCACCCACAAAGTTTCCATGTGCAAGTATGCATGTGTTTGTACATGTACGTCACTAAATTTCATGGAAGTTCTCCATTTAACACAAGACTTCCTGGATTTTTTTTTGATTTTTTTTGATTTTTTATTAAATAAGAAGCAGTAATCCATCTATGTTTTGTGTTAATATGCAATGTTCTCTGACACCTTGTTCATTGGCCGTTTTGACTTTATACTCACTGCCTGGAAAGTCGTCATAAGGTAGTATTAGTATTAAAATCTGTATCAATTGATCTTTCATGTAAGTTTCTGTTGTTCAGGCCTTTATCTGTACTATTAAAGGAGCCTCATGTCAAGGGTGTTAGCCAGAATTCAGAAAGTGCCCGTCCAACCGCTCCTGTCGCTGTCATCTGCCATTAGCAAGGCGCGTTGCCAGTGGTGATTGACAGCGTCTCTCGTTCTCTCGCGCGAGTTCATTCGCGAATCGGGAGCCCTCGGGGTACGAGCGATGGAGTGGTATTAAACACTATCAACATGGAGCACGAGTTGGGGGAAATTCTACGCACGTTAGCCATGCTGCCCGACCAGCGGAGACGTGAAACAAGCCAACGATGTTAATAATGAAATGAAGAATTAGCTTACGCTGATTAAAGGGGCTAGTTGAGTATAATGCCCGTCTATTTTATCAAATTAAGCTGATTATTCCGCCCGTCACGAGTTCTCGCCTGCCCGTCATTTTCGGTCGTTTGAAAAAGTCACCCGTCCAAACAATCTCAGTAAACTCAGATATAATACCACGGAATATTATATCTGAATTCAGCCCTATATAAATCCCATGCGAACCTGAAACTACATTTGTTAGCCAATCAGATGGCTAGCTTGTTGAAATCACGCCCACAGTAATTACACACGGTAGCACGTGGACTAATATATAAACATTATCGGGAAACAGTATCCAAAATATGGCATCATTTCCAGACAGATCCGAGATGATCAAAGTGTTTACTCCCGCCGAAAAGTCTGTCTTTGTTAGGGGGTAGAAAATATCAAAAGATTGTGCCGCGCGAGATGTCAATCTACGTGAAGCAAACGTCAATCATTGTCAGAGAGAAAAGTCAGAAATGGTCGTGAATGGCTTATTATGGGATCTCGCAGAATATCGGCAAACATTTCGCACAAGGTTTTCATAGCGTTACGTCTAGATGGTATTCTTCTGATTTACCATCTTGGTTTACCTAGATTGCCGTCCAAATTGACGGGCGGACGGGTCGCTAGCTAAGTCACTGCTCATGTCTAGACTGCCTATTGTACCCAGACGGACTAGTTCTGCTAATATTCTCATTTGTCCTGCTGCTCTTGCGTGAAAGATGGATTTGGAAGTCTTTGAAATGTTCTAGGATTAATGTTGTTTACATCAAAAGAGCGACTTCAAGATCATTCTAGACCAGTTGCATACTGTATCCTTCTAATAAGAAATTGCGAGGCTACTTTTAATGCTCTCCCATTTCCAAATTATACGAGTCCCCGGTCATGAACACTGCTTAGAACTATTGGCATTCAGCATTTCCATGGTAATCAGATCATCGGGATAGTGTCATATTTATTCATGGAAATGGAGTCATTAGTGGATGCTTCAAAACTTCACCAACATATAGTTTCTCTGTTTGCTGGCAGGAAAGATCTATCGAAAACCGCTAATAAGATCGGAGCATGATAGATTGTTATGGAGACGTATTAGTCCATGTCTTTCCATCAGAACCAAATCGGTTCTAGTGTTGCCTTTGTACTTTTATGGTTACGATAATTTACTGTCTGTGGCATGGCCGAAGAATTTGCCATAATGGCTGTTGACCCACATTGTTTAGCCTTTACGATTAGCATTGATTTTCTTTGGCCCATGTCCAGATTTAATTGCTGGGCAGAGAGGTCAGTTTGAGGAAGTTTGGGCCAGGCCATGGCTCCGGTTCCTCGGGGACGGGGTAGGTGGCAGTAAACATTGACCAGATCAGTGTGCGATACGCCGTGCAAATCCCGCCGCTGCCACCCAGAGGTTTCTCTCCCATACCATAATCAACTTATACCCATGTAAAGAGAGTATCTAAAGTGGAAGAGAGAGAGCCAATGCTGGGCCATTTGCATAAATATTCAAATGGTTTTCCAGAATGGCATTTATATGCGTTTATGCCGAAAATGACCGTCGGCATTAAAAGCTTTGATTAATGGCACAGACGCCTTGAATTTACCCAATGCTCAAGTGGCCATCTGACCGGAGTTCATAAGCTTATACAGCTACAAGTACATATACTGGACATGAATGTAGCAGTTACCAAGGTCAAGGAATTTTATCAGAAAAAAACCCCGTTCAGACCGATTTACTGATTTTCTTTAAATGACAGTTGAAAAGTCAATTGATGTGGGGGGAACATTTATGCTCATCTGACAGAAATCCAGTTTGATAAATAAAACTTCATGCTGAACGGCTATCACTTTTGCTAACCGGGCAAAAGACAGTTCTCTAAAAGTTATTCATACCTCAGATTTACTCACAACTCTTCACACACGAATGATACTGGGCCGATTCCATGAAACTTCGCTCGAGGCAATTTTGCACTTGAAAGTTCAAGTAAACTTGAAAGCTCCCTTGACTCGAATTTTTACTTTGCATGAAAGTTCACTTGGACTTGAAATCACACTTGAGTTCAAGTGTGGAAAGACCTCCCTTGAAAACTGGACTTGAAATAAAAATGTACTTGAAAATGACCAATATGAAGGGAGATGGTGTTGAAAAATAAGTTGTTTTTTTCATGTGCCCATGCATCATAAATTAATGCACATATGGGCATTGCACTTTATCTCATACCTGTAGATTCAAAATGGCACAGACTTTTATTTGACACCTGAAATTCCACTGATCGACTCCTGCACCTCAAGTATTTTGAGCAAAATCTTGATTCTCCGGGGGTACTATTACCAAAATTGCACAAAAGAGTTCCAAAAAGGTCACTTCAAACATCACATCACAAACATCACAAGTGCGGTCAACAACATTTCATGAAACTTGAGAATTTGGTAGGGTTCATGAATTTGGACCTTGTTCTTGATTCGATAATTTTAAGCAACATTTTTGACGTGAAATTTCATGTACATTTGCATATAATCTGGACAGGTTTGCCTACATAATCAGGGGGTTTTCTAGCCGTTTTTTCATCGTGGTTACCACGATGAAAAACAACATATATTGAGTTTTGCAGGAAAATTTCAAATTGAGTTTTGATTAAAAAAAATTGAGTTTTGCAATTTTTGCCGTTTGAGTTTTTTTTTTGAGTTTTCCCACAACATACCAGTTGTCAGTTGATAGGTTGTTTCGCATGACCCGCCCGCATCAATATTTTGGAAATAAATAATGCCGCATGTATTTTAATTATCAGTAGTTATTGTTCGTAAAAGAAATAAGTAAGCAAATCTAAGTAAAACGAATGAACCTTCACAGCGCGAGTCAGCGCGAAGGCGACTGAAGAGCCGCCATCTTGGTTCACATTCTTGGGGAAAGCCGTGGTTCAAAACGAGGCACAGTCCTTTTCTAGCGAGGATTCCCTCGTGTCAAGCACGTGGCAGTAAATTTTTAACTCCGGCACTTTTGACGGTCGCGTACCAAAGCCATCGTGGTTTCAGTTTATGGATCAGTTGTTTACTCATCAACCAATTCATTTAACCATCCATTTATCTGATGAAACGCTTTTGAGCGAAGTGGTCGAGCGCTTCACGTCTTCACTCCCGACAACAACAACAACACGGACTGTCGACCAATATTATACTCGTAGCTTGAGGACGACGGACATACAAAATTCGTCGCCGTGGACAGAGAATCCATATCTTCAATCAGTGTAAAAGAAATAAAGAAGATTTCAATAAGACGGGACTCCTGATGTTGAAAATTCAGGTAATAAATTCTGCAGTTATCTTTAATATTGATCACAAGTAAGAGTTTTTTCCCTTGATTTCTGTTTACACAATGTGTGTGCATTTGAGTTTTACTGTCTACCATAATTATTTACATAATGTTTCAATTAAAATAAAGCAAACTTAAAATGTCTCTTTAAAGAATAATTATTTCATAAATATTTTTTTCTGGCGATATTTATGAGAGATTTCAGAGTGTATAAATCTGTACAATAGGAATGTTGCCAGGTTGTATATTCGATCACAGTCTTCTCTGTTAATGGTAAAAAATTTAGCTTCAATAATTAATAATTATAGCATCTAGCATGTATGTTTTAATTAGCATGAGGTCATGCTAAACAACCTATGGTTTCTGAAGAAGTTTCGTAAACATATGATCAAACATATGACTAACCTCAGTTCTGTAATTGGTGCGATGAAAAAGTTGGAAAAATTGAGTTTCATCATTTTTCTGATGAAAAAGGCAAAAATATTGAGTATTGTAGATTTCTTTGCGCGCCATAGGCGCGAAAAAAAATTGAGTTTTCAAAATTTTGAAATTGAGTTTATGAACAATTTTGGGCTAGAATAACCCCTGATAATACATGTACATGCACCTGTTCCAAGATTCTGTGTTCTTCAAAGAATACTGCAGTCTAATATTCTCAACTAAACCGATTTCTTCAACATGTAACACATTTTGCATAAGCCCTGTGGGGCTCCCATGGATTGACCTGGGATGCCATTGTGCACACTCCAGATCCTGGTAAGAATAGGCCTCAGCTCCTCAGAGAGCTTGTCGTATGAGGCGACTAACTGGGGCACCCGTGAGGGTCCCGAGCGTGAAAAGGAATAGGACCCTACCCATGTGGTTTCCGGGTATGAAGAGAAATAGGAGCCAAATGTCGTGATATGACTGAAATAGTGTTGAAAGCGACGTTAAATCATATTCACTCACTCACTCCCATTTTACATATAATTACTGGTAAAATAAGCCGAAGTGGTGAACAAGAATATTTTTGAGTTGCTCAAATTTTTAAAGAAATATTCCATTAAATGTCAATAGAATGAGGACTTAACCTAAATTGATAAAACTGAGACATAGATTTCCTGTTGGAGTTGTCTTCTGCAGGAAATGATAAAGTAAGTTATGATAAGTTGAATACTCGAAAATAGCATTTAAAAAATTTAAATTTTAAATTATTTTGTTTTAAATCCGATCTTCCCAACCTGCAGGTTTACAGTGAACAAATTCATAATCCTTATGAACTGCACTTTCAGTTTCAGCAAATATATACATTACCATAGATAAGAGGCATACTTTTAGTTGAAAAAAAGACAAATTCTAGAGGGTGTGTAAAAGTGTCTGTAGGTAGAAGGGCTCAGTAAGCTAAAAGGAATGAGAATTGGACATTGACAAAGCATTAACCCACATCTGAAGTATGTACGTGTATCTTGTTGTACCTCAACAATTGCATGCTACATGCATCATAATGATATCTAGCTACAGCATAACATACATTACAGCAGCTGTTGCGTGCCTGACACGGGGTCCTTATTGTAATTCGCCTCCTAGTCAATAGCAATAATAGGAGGAGATATTTGTACACGCGCACTTTACGCATGTTACACACAAATTGATCCCGTCGACGATACAGCTTTAGCTTCACTGATAGTCCTTAAATGATCGTATTCTATTGACCTCCGTTCAACTCTTTTGTCTCTTTCTCTCAGATATCCTGGATATTGTCTCCGTATCATTTTCAATCGATCAGACTCTGCCTTGTACATATTCTGCACATGTAGTTGTCGTACTGCTAGTAGGACTGTCGTAAATTTGTTCAGATGTTAATTCAGTAACCCAGTTATCTCATAACCAGGTCCCACTGTGACCCCCAGGGATACCCTCCCCCCTAGTTATCTCATAACCAGGTCCCACTGTGACCCCCAGGGATACCCCCCCCCCCCCAGTTATCTCATAACCAGGTGCCACCAGGACCCCCAGGGATACCCTCCCCCCCTAGTTATCTCATAACCAGGTCCCACTGTGACCCCCAGGGATACCCCCCACTAGTTATCTCATAGCCAGGTCCCACTGTGACCCTCAGGGATACCCCCCCGTTCCCTGCTCCTCAAAGGGAGTGCCATCGCTCCTCTAACTTTCCTCCAGGAGAGTTTTTGATCACTCTCTGTAAAATAAAAAGGTAGTGGAAACAAGAGTGAATCACTCTCCCAATACAAAATCGGTTTGCGCAAATTTACAGATGGGAAAGACACCCCCTCAATAGTCGAAATCGCCATTTCAATTTTTTGCAACTGTGCAGCATCTGCGCACCGAGGTCACGAAAGGTCATTTGTACCAACGGCCGCATTCTGGCCAGGATGAAAGTGGGTCATATCTTGGGGAAAAGTACTTTTTCTGTAGAACTAAATTGTGTTCAGGGTAAATAAATATCCGGAGCCGTTCTTTCGTCCATCTGGTTGTAGTCCAAGAGATTTTTTAATGATTTTACGTACAGTTGCGCAAAATATCAACTGTTTTCCAACACTCGGCCTATCTCTCCAATGTTAAAAATTTCCGATTTGGTACAAACAGGAAGTTCACGAAAAGCTGCGCAGTTGCAAAAAAATGAAATGGCGATAGTCTATTCTTCCTAATATGGCGGACGGTGGCCAGAGACGAAGATCAGCTAATTAATAACTCACTCTGACTCCACGTTTTGAAATTCAAATGGATTAGAGGTCAGTGATTTTTCTAGTTTATTTAGAAATTCTTTGAACAGAGCCGGTGGGCTGATATATCAAAGTAATTTGAAGTGTGAATAGACAAATCCACTTATGTATGAAGATGGATTTGAGAGTGCTGAAGAGAATCCGATTCTCTTGAAAAATTTCAGAGCAGATCTGGTCTCTAATGATGTCAAATGTGGGTCTGGTCTCTAATGATGTCAAATGTGGGTTGAGTGTATAGCTCACAGCATGGTACATGTAATTGACATTCATATGTCTGTGTTACAGTATACCATGAATGTAGAGGCAAGCACAAATCCAGCTGTTGTTCCCACATTTCCCTATATACATGTATGGTAGCAACAGGCCATGAATTACTTTTCCCAGCCAGGCAAGTCAGGTGACGTGGGAAAAGTCCACTTCCCTGAGACTACTTCATTCCTCCATAAATGGTTATAAATAACCCGCATATAAGGGTATCAGATGTCCATGTTTTTCTTACAAAATGAAATCACCTGGGAATCTCGGAAAATGCAGAGCTTGTGACAGCATTACTTGCTGCTACATCTATCTTAACATGGTTGAGGACTGGGATCCAGGTTGTTAATATCTTGGTGATAATGGCCTGTCAACTGTCCGCATCTGAAATGACATGCTGGCATGTACGATATTGTTCATGTCTCTGTGATAATGGTCTCTCGAATGCCAGCATCTGATATGACAAGCCTACATCATGTAATTTTTAGTAGTGATATAATGGATTTTTTTTTTCCTGGGATATTACATGTATACACTAAACTAAATAACAGGATGATTTGTTTCATCCGTTTTGTCAATTTTCTCTTGTCAATACAAGTCCTAGATTTGGTGTAGAAGATTTTCCTCCTGCCGTATTTTTGGCATTCACACCAATGTGACAAGTACATGTAACCTGGTGAATATGTAAACATCTTTTACAGCAGGGGTAAAAATTAAGACTGGAGGAAAATTGCTACATTTAGATCTTTTTATCTGGCACCACACTTACATGTCTTCTGACTGTCAATTAATGTCTCTTTACATTATTTTATTAACCACACAGAATAATCTCCAGATAAAATTATAAATATACCATTGGTATTAGTTTTGATATAGTTTTTGCTTGTGCGAGATCTAGTCGAGAAATGTTATCCCGTCGACTCCAGACTGTGGACTTGCTGATTGCGCTTCATTCTTCGTCATTGTCTATCCCAGTCCAGCTTTTATCGGCATTGATTACATGAATGCAGGGAATAGACGGGCTGTAATTTCATCTCGACGGGAGATTATTTTATTTGATTCTGATTGTTTGTGTGTGGAGGGGGACTGATTAAATTAGTTGAGGAATTTTTATTTGTGATGAAATTGCTCGATGTGATGCTCGGTATTATGGAGGATGTTTCCCGATAGGATCCATGGCTGATCAGCTTGATGGGATGTTTGATGTTCGTTATTAGATAACTCCTCAGTCATGATGAAGTACAGTATCAGTTGCTTGACAACCTCTTGGGATTGTCGGCTTATATATATACTTTCACAAACATTACACCCAGTGTACATGTGAGTTTTTGAACGCCAGTCTCTAGTGTTCGTAAAATCTACGGGAGCTGTTTTTTCCCCCACCGGACCGCAGAGGGGGACTTAGGGATTTGCTCCGTCCGTCATTCCGTCTGCTTTCCTTGTGACTGCAATAATTAAAATACTGAATCCAATTGACATCAAACTTGGACAGTTGTTGCATAATCTAATGTGGCCGACATGACTGCCAAGGTCGTGTTTGACTACAGTAACTCAAAAACTATTTCCCTGATTGACATCAGAATTGAACGGTGGGTTGGTAGGAGTGAGAGGATGGCTGGAATTGTTTGGCAGCCTGCGTATTCCAATATGGCTGCCATGGCATGAAATTGTAAGGCCAAAAAAAAAATTAGTTTTCTGGTTAGCGTGGGTTTCGTTCTGAACCCTGTGCATCGACACATTTTTTTTCTTGCATGTTATTGAGCAAAGTCATGTCCCTTGACCAAGGTGAGAGTTTGCCAGACCTGAATTTGTCTGTAATGGGATGTTCACTGATGGAGAATACTATCAGCTGTTGAAATAGTTCTGTGAAATGATTGTGGGCTTGAGGCATGACCAATCTCAGTGTTTGACATCCTATATAAAGGTAAACAGAAAAGAGAAACCGCATCCAAATAAGGCATGTGTAGACATCGAGCATGATAAATGTAAATTTCATATGATTTTCTCCTGTCGAAAAGTCTGCTTTTGTCAGGCGGTAGAAAATTGCTAGCCTTAGGGAACTAAGCTTCAATAGATGTCAAATGGTTTATCTTCATTGGTTTATTATGGAATCTCGTAGAATATCTGCAAAGCGTTTGCACAAATATTTCGTCGTGTCACATCTAGATGGTATCTCCCTGATGTACATGTACCATGTTGGTTTACCTAGATCGAGGCATGACATACTATGGTTTGACATATTTCACTCTCCTGAATCGTGGCTCTTTCAGAAAAAAAGAAGCTTTTTTGGAGGTCTGGCCAGAAACAAAGACTTTTTATGGGCCTACATGTAAATGTACAGTGTTTACTAGGACAAAATACCAATTTATCCATTTACATTGATAATACTTCAAAATATATCGCTTCGTTGAAGCTACACACTGTTGGAGAAAAAATAATGTACGAAAAAGAAAAAAAAATGTTTTGTGAAGACCGCATATGTATTCATATTAACATGCGACCTGTATTACTATGATGGACATGTTCCAGAGACAGGAAAAAATGCCAGAAACCCGTACAATGCGTAACCGCGGTCTTCATGCCATCTCCGCATCTAATGGGATCGGATGTGGTGGTCGGGTTCTAAGGCATAATGAGATGAGCTGTATCAGTAGGTTTGCTCTGGCCCAATTCCCCACTCTGTTCTTGCCAGCTATCATGGCTATTAGCCTGAGAAATATTATTTGTAGCAATAATCTCTGCTGGAGGCCCAAATTTCCTCGGACAAGCTCTATCTATCACCCCTGATTCTGATAGGGACAGACTCCTCGTCGTCCCCTTATATGGAGAGCGGGTTAGCCTCTGGTCCGCGGAATTGTCAGATCTCAACTCCATGTCAAGACAATATTATGTTCTGGGCATCTGTCATTTCTATGCAGGGTATGAAATAGACAAAGAAATTCTAGTTGCCCATCGGCAAGCACGGCATCCAACACATCCAAATGCATTGCAATTCGGGCAGAATTTGGTTGCCCAAAGGAAATTCAGGTTGCCCTGGGCAATTGGGCAAAGGGCTATTTCGCACCTTGCTATGCCAGTTTATTGCATACCGTGTTAATATGCCATCAAACCTGTCGAATACCGGCAATATATTGAACAACATTTGTTTGTTTGGAACCTCTGGAACCCGTAACACTTGAAATTGAAGTCGTCTACACGATATTTTTTAGACATTGCATTACTTTGGCTGGCATCGCAAAGTTGGTCTCCGCCACCGCCAGGTAGTTGGACAGGAATGAAATGCAAACTTTCATTGCGCAAGCCCATGATTCACATCGTTAGTCAGGGCTTGAACATTCTAGCCCGACAGACGGGTTGACATGTTGAGTTCATTTCTATTGACCTATTGAATATTCTAAAACTGGAAGATGTATGTTGATGCACAAGAGTTTCAATAAGATACACTGAACAGGAGAGAACTACATTATAGATCTCTCTAAAATGAAGGTAGAAAGGTCGTTTTTGCCCAATAAAGTCAAGAGTAAATTGAAGTACAAAGGTAAGAGACACCTGCCATAGGCAAATATACATCCGCCTCGGGTTATATTAAAAAAAAATTATTTATTTAATTTGCATAATAATAGACATGTTGTTTTCTCTATTAAAAATTAGACTAAGAACACTTTCATTGGAAAATCAGTCATGACCTGTAAGAATATATAAGCTAAGTCGCCTGAAGATTTCGGAGTATTACAATGAATGTTTTACCTCTAGTTCGGAGAGGTAGTTTTTCTCTAACCCGCTTTACTTGTCTTACAACTTCATCCTACCACATCTGTAATGATAATCATCGAACTGTTTTACACATATCATTGAATAGGAACTAGTCGAAACATGGGATACCTCTGGCAATATATTTTCATATATATATGTCCAATATATATATCTCCAACATATCATGCGGTTTGCCAGAGACCCATGCACCTGTCGATTAGATGGGCCATTTTGAATTCGGACGAGCAAAAATTGGAAAATTTAACATGGGAGAGATTGGGGGGGAAAAACAGGACAATAGACTGTCCAATTCTGGCAAAATGTGATATTTGGACAACGCTCTGGAGCATACATATGTATAGTTGTTGTCCCTGCTCTCAAATGTTACATGAACAACAATTATGGATAATTTATTCCAGTAGGTTCTATGTAATTAGATAGCAGTTTAATAATAAGCCAATTTACAGAGAAGGAAGACCTAATTCTGTTTGAGCTCGGAGTGCAATTATCTAGCAACACAAACAGATAAATAATCCAACATGATTAACAATTTGTGAACAGTCCACACTGGCTCCTCTCTCCTGGGACAGTTGAAAGGCAATATCGGAAAATATGCCCTAGTAAGCGAACTTAATCATGGTTCAGAGTTGCTTCCCCTTTTCATGAGTTATTCCCCTTCTCTGTGGACACTTTCATCTGGGAGCTAGGAACTGGTTAGCACAAACTGATTGCCATTCGCTGTCTGATAATGATAAATCATTGAATTGGTGTCCGTCCACTCTCTTCCTCCGCGTTTAAGTGTTGCGCATGTGGAACTCCGAAGAACGGATACACACTAAAGTCCAATGCACACAGGGAACATTTTGTTGTATTAGAACAAAAACAAATTGTTTCGTGTTTTTGCCGATTTTTGTACATTTCATCTCAAAGCAAACCGCCAGAACCTCGAGTATAGGTAGCCTTATGTTCAATCCTTTGTCACATGGATGCTACTCGCCAGTTGATTGGTTAATAATTGTAAGATGTTCCGAGAAATGTTCAATCACCGCACACCGATGGCAAAAGCTTGTTCCAGGGCGAAACATGTTCGCTATTTCACAAACATTTATTCCGAACAGAAACGTTGTGATTTTGAACCACGCACGCAGCAGACAGAAACAGCTTGGAACACCAAATGTTCACTGTGTGTGTGTTGGGCTTAATCTGATCAGCTGTATCAGTTTCCCTTTGGCAGGGACAGTCATTTCGCTCGATTTCTGAAATGGTATGGGGTACAAATCCTATCGGTTTTCTATTCGCTTGAAATCGTTTCGTAAGTAGTACATGTAAATAAGGTCTTCTCTTCTCATGGTATTTTGCCGCTTGATCCGGGGGGACTTATTCGGTATGACGCATCAACTTGATGGATTTACGTGTTAATCAGATCAGAGTATGAGGAAGTATTCGATACAAACAACACTTCCAGTCTTTAACCCTATTACATGGGGTGTTAGCCCGATCATTTTCCAGTGTGCAGTAAGCTTTCTGTTAGTGAATGAACACTATCCAGGCTAAGTTACAGAATTATGTAGGGTGGCTATAGACCTCTTACAGGTTAACAGTGACATCAGAGAAATCGTTGATTTTGTACTCTTATTTCAGTAATTCCTAGAAGTTTTCTTGAAAATGTGGAGATTTATCCACAAATCGCCTGTTCTCTATAAAAAAGAAAACAGAAATGATTGCTGTTGGATAGACGGTATCATTTCTTAAGGTTTTTATACGGCCCCCCCCCACAAGGTCGAAATATTATTTGATGGCGATTTCCATCCTTGTCCAGTCTATATTTGAGACTATTTTATTTTTTGTGAGTGGATATGCAATGGGGAGATGTGTCGCATACCAAAATGGAGGTCGAGGTCAATGGCCCCTGGCCTATAAATGGGGAAATCATTGCACCAGTTCATATCTGGGACAGTTTTCTTTCTGCAGTTGGAATTTTTGAGGTCAAGATCAAAGGTCACTATGCCCTAAAAATCGGGAAATAATTGAAAACTGTTAATATTTGTGAGTGAATTCATTTTGGGAAAGATCTTTCACATACCCAAATTGAAGTCCAGGTCTCGGGGTCACTGGCACCCAACCCCAAAATAGGGACATCAATGAAAAATCGCAAATTTGTTTGTCATTAGATACATTAGGTGGAGACAGTTGAGACAGTTGAGATCAAGCTCAACGCTCAATGGTATAGATTGTAGGGTTTAGAAAGGTCCATCAAATGGCATCGTCTTGGGCCAAAGAGTTGATACTGAGATGTGAACTGTAATTGTTCAATACTAGCGCTGGTCTTCTGCATGTATATTAGTAACTTTACTCTCAATCAGAATGATGCAGGCTGCTGTAAAAGCTCCCCCACCTTGCGAGACTATTTTGACAGAATTGAGAAACTTTCCTGATTGATGGCCGTTCTGTAACTATGTTACAGGTACTGGTGTTCGGCTGTACTTTCTAAGCCATCTGAGGATAAACACAGCATGGCCAACCAGCTGAGAAGAATCTGTGCATTTTGTTTGAGGAAATATCAGCAGTTTTGCACCCACTGCACGCTATACATATATGTAATCAGGCATCTAATGATGCAAGAAATTAAAACCACAGCGAGTCTATCCGACCTGTAATTGACTCGTCAGGTGTGTGATGATGGGTATGGGATTATGGGTAATTACCGAGGAGGATCCGACAGCTGTAATTACCCCCACTCGAGATGCACTTGTCTGTGTATATAAACGATCCAACACGGCACTTGAAATCTAACTGAAAACATGGTTAATCTCTGACCTACGGAGATGGTGCCAAGCATTCCAGGATTCATATTTAGTCAAAAAATATATGGACCATTTTTATACAATCAGTAAATGAGCTTTTGGGCTGCGGACTATCAACGTCATTTTTACCCAGAATATATATATGATGCCTGGCATTCAAACTGGCTCTGGTGAACCAATCCCATTTCATTAATTGTATCATAGGATTAGTTCCAAATCAAAGCAGTGTGATTGGTTCAGTCGTAATTTCCCTCTTCCTGATTGGTCAGTTCTACATGTACATTCAACCACAATGCAACTTGTGAAATGATAGTCATTCACTGTCTGACTTCGTGGAACATGTACTTGTGAATTGCTGTTTGCTCTCTATTGTTGTGTGAATCAAAATTCAGAAACTGGATTACAGCTATGGATATCAAAACTGATGAAACCGATTTATTCATTCTCCCATTGCCAGAGTTTGTTACCTCCTAAACTGTGGTAACCTCCTCTGACTGCATTGGGAGAAAAACGCGCATGCACATTCAGTCTTTATCAAGGTTGATTGACAAGGAAATGTGTATTTCTGCATTGGCATGAATGGAGAGAGAGAGAGAGATGGAAAATGTATCCAGTATATTTTATAGAAAAAATACCGTGTGAGATGTTCCAACTATTTGGCCAGAGCTCGCAGTAAAGCATTTTGTTTACCTGTGACATGCTGAGCTCACACCGCTCCATTTGGGTATCAGACGAATCACGATGCTGATTGGCTGAGAGCCATGCCCACAAAAAACCTGCGTGCCATGGTTTTAACCCCAGTGCAATCAGAGAATATATCTGGTAGATGGAGGTACACAATCAGATGCCATGAGAATGGATTTACTATGATGAATTCAACAACAGGCCCTAATGCAGTGGTATCAGCCATTGGGTGGTTCATGTGTTATTGAGGATGGGGTGGTACATGTATTAAAGTGACCACAACATCAAGCTTTCTCAAACTCATTGTCTTTCCTCAGGGGACGGAATATGCAAGTCAACTTGATTATCTCTCCGATATTGGCCTCGCTTGCAACTGAAGAATGAAGCTCCATACCTCTTTATCACCAGGAATAAAACCCGAGATTCTCTGTATCGGGGTGGACTTGAACCAATAAATAACATTAGCAGGCTACTGATCCCATGGGCCTGCAGGGATAGATGAGAGACGAGAGAGAGACTGGTATTAATGCCTACACGAGGATTCTCTGGCCAGGTGAAACCTCACTCGCGCTGCTATTTACTACCTGTCTTGTCGTTCAATCTCGCCACACAGATCTCAAACCTGTAAATAAATCTACATGTTTGGACAATCTCCTCTAAGAGTACATTTCTTATAAGAAATGTACTCTTAGAGGATAACTATGGATAGTTCTCAGCCATTCATTGCATCATTTGGCATTATGACTTAAAATCTTTGCCATGGTCATCATGAAAAGTACTTCTCAACCGTTAAAGTACATACTCAATCAGTCAAATTGACCTTGGAAGTTTTTACTGTGTCTGTCTGGACACAGTATCTCGAGAAGGATTAAAGCTAGGCGTATTAAAGTTAGCTGGTGATGAGTCAGAAACCTATTATAAATGACTGACCTTGACCTATTTATCAAGGTCAAATTCTAATATTTGTAATATTTTTCAAAGGATTAAACCTAGGGTCTCCAAATTCATATTACATATGCAACTATCCCAGTTGCGTGACTGTGGCCTATTTTTTCAAGGTCAAATATTTTTTATGACTCAAAGAAATATAGTCTACATGTAGGTTTTTCAAATTAATACTACGTGTACATCTGGTGATGATCCAGAAGTGTGGCCGAGCGGTCTAAGGCGCTTCGCTGGTGACCGCTAGCCTCACACCGCTGAACCGGCACGGGTTCGAGCCCAGCTGGTCCATGTGTGAAAGTTTGTCAGTTACTTGCCGAAGGGCGGTGGTTCTCTCCGGGTACTCCGGCTTCCTCCACCAACCAAACTGACCCACCATATGAGTGAAACAAACTTGAGTGTGACATTAAGCCAAATTCCCTCCCTCCTCCCTCCAGAAGTGTATTGATGATGACTGACCCTTGATCTATTTTGTTCGGGTTAGTATGATATTTCACGAAGGATTATATCCACATTGTCCAAATTTATACCACCTTTGCAACTGATGATGGACCTGAAGTCTGTTGAATATAACTGACCTTGACCTATTTTCTATAAAGGTCAAATTCTGTATGTTACGTCTAAGATCCCCGATTTATTTTTGACATGCAGTTATGTGAGAATAGACCAAAAATATGTTGAAGATGACCGACCTTGATATATTTCTCCGAGATTAAATCACTAGAGTGCACACCGTCTGTAAAGTCTGTCATCGAAGTGGCATGATTTAAGCCAAACTTGGTATTCTGCATCCTACACTAACATGTAGACAAGCCGTGTCGTCAGCATTTGAATGTATATATATGTCATCAAACCTTTCAGGTTTAATTCCGTATCATAATAGAATACATGTGTATCAGCCAAATTGTAGTCGGGGATACAGGTCCCAAATTACATGTATAATAATCAAAGAATTTTCAATTATTCGGAATCATGTATTGGGAAACAATCTCCGCATCATTGATTGGTCAGAAGACTCTGATTGACAGACAAAGGAGAGAAACGACCTGCTTGTTATTCTGAGTGGGTGACTATATAGGCAGTCTGAATGTGATCCCGTTGTCGAATTATGGATCTGCATTTGCTTGACTGCATAATAAACGTGGAACCCATCGAGAAACGGACTCTGTGTAGATTTCTCTGTTTATATTTAGTTGCCATAAAGCGGGTATTAAGTTCTCCAGTGAGCCTCATTGAGCGGGAAGACACAGAAATTCCATTACTCCTTTCTGGCTACACCGTGTTGGTCTGCTTAATGAGGGCTGTAATGGGTGACTGCCTCGCCTAATGAAGTCAACCGCCCTTTCCTCCTGATATATAACGACTTTTCACGTGTGGATATTTTCGTTTTTCAATTCGCTTTAATATTGCACTTCCCCTGAGATCAGTACACAAACCTGTTACGGCAAAACTGCCTGTAAACTTTAAAACAGGTCCACTTGTGACAGTGTAGCTAAATTTTACAGTCACCGTTGCACTATTGCTGATACCAATATGTGTAGAAAAACACATTCGACTTCACTCGAACCTCGGTCGCTGATTTCATGGCTTTACACGTAACATGTACAGCTATTGCTCCACTAACAATTTTTTGGGGACTAAAAAAAAGCCCATAAGATTGCTTTGTAAAATTAGATTTGTCTCCTGAATATCGTTTTGTGAATATTGAATAGATTAGCCATCGTCTTGTTTCACAGAAACGGGCCATTAGGACTCCCCTGCATGCCGAGGCGATTCTTTTATCACGATTCCAAATTTATTGATTATCCAATGAAAAACAAATCATTCCCACACTGATGCCATCCTGAATCGATGAGTGTGTCGGAATTCACTCTGTAACACTATATGGCCGAAACGACCAATATTGGGCAGGCTTTTATTCTGCCCAGTCAAACTGCAGCCAACCACAGAACATTGACTATGAATGTAACTGGCCTCTGAGGAATCAGAACTAGCTGGCAAAACATAAAAAATAACATTTTAAAAATCTGTTCATGAAATACACACTTCCAAATTATTTTTGGAGAAATTTGTTTTACCAAGAAAGATTTTGTTTTGTTTTTTTGCATTTCGAGCATGCCAAGCTTTCAACTAAGCTAACTCAGTACTTTGCAGTTATATTTGCAGGAGCTTTGGCTGATACATATAATGTATGCAAATATTTCAAATTTTGATTGAATTTTAGAATCGCTCCTCAATAGTCTTCCAGCCTGCTCTAGAACATGGTGAAAATGCAGCCCTAACCACTGATATTATGCAAGTTCATACAACAATGGGGGCCCTCGGAGGCCGAGTGGTCTAAGGCACTTCGCTGGTGACAGCTATAGCCTCACACCGTTGAACCGGCACAGGTTCGAGCCCAGCTGGTCCATGTATGAAAGTTTGTCAGTTACTTGCTGATGGGCGGTGGTTCTCTCCGGGTACTCCGTTTTCCTCCACCAACCAAACTGACTGTCACCATATGAGTGAAACAACCTTGAGAGTGTCATTAATCCAAATAAAATACCCCCCATACAACAATGCATGCATATGCAAAGCTGAAGTACAGTGGGTTTTACAACTGGACAGAAATGTCCAGAATGTGGCAAATGTAAAAAAAAACAATAAAAAAAACTGTTCTTCCCTGAGGCCCTCTGGGATAATACATGCATATTACTTTGATATTACAATATGTATTCAAAGCACTAATGATACGGTTGACAAAAATATATATTTACATTTTACTTTGTTGTCGACTGTCATGTAAGCTTGTTTGTGACGAAATTGGGCAAAAGTTTAATCAACAGCATTTCACACATTTTATCATTGTCTTGATGGTCCGTTACGCAAGTGAGCTGAGACACAGGATAATAAGCCTGTCCACTCAAACAGGTCGGCTTGACACACACAGTTTGAATAATAAGCCAAAGACACATTAATTCTATCATTTACCATGTTCAACCGAGATCAACAAAGCTAATTACAAATTCCCCACGGAGTTCTAATGAGAGTGAGTGGTTATGCAATTCAATACTTCTCTTTGTCTTGGCTTTTCTCTCATATAAAAATTCCCCGTTTCACACTAAAACTATTTATGGAATCCAATAATGATGGCATGCTTATTTGTGAGTTCTGTAACTTGACAGGCACTGTATTGGACATGGTACAATGCAAGATATCTCGCTGCTTGAATCGCCTATTAATATTTATATTATATATAATGTTCAACTTAGTTGGCAAAATTCTATTGGTCATTGTAATGAATTTGATCGCTACTTTCAAGTCATTGAAAATAAGGAAGAGATAATGGATTATCTGAATTTTTTTTGTTTTACTATTTTGCCAAATTTTGTTTGGAAAAATTTAATCGCCCACAATTTTACATGCATGCTGGGAAATTTCACTTCCTGTGATTGAATTATTGGATGATTTGAAAGTAGAAATGCTCGTTGTGCTTTTAATGGGCGACTCAAATTAAAGATATACCAGACTGTATATTTTGGTTCGAAGTCGAGATTTTCAGTTTGATGGAGAAAAAAAAAATTGTTCGCATAAGAAATTTATGAAATTGAAAAGAAAAAAATGGTAAGAAAAAAGGTACATGTATTTGAATTGGGTGCAAATTTATTGAACTGAATAAAATCTTTGATCATGTATGCTGAATTCTACCTTAACAGGACATTCAATCTGAATCTCAAATGGTTTACTTGATCAATTTCAGGCCTGTCCAATTTGGCCGAAAGTTCTGGCACGTCACAACTTTTCATCCGCTAAGCCTGATGCAGTAATTTTTGCGAGTCCACCGATCTTAATCGCGTGGAAACTGTTACAAAATCCATGACCGAATCGCCCAGCCCACATGTACTAATCTTGTCAGCCACGATTGCTTTCACGGCTTCACGTAGCCGTCTGTATCTCTTCGCGCTAGTTTAGTAAATAAAGATTCCAAGCATCGATAATATTAGCAAAAAATGTGTACTGGTCGAGCGGAGTGAATCAGTGTTTCGATTGGAACTGCGTTCGATGGTAATTAGCCAAGGTTCAGTTTAGCTACACAGCTCTGGTTTGAGAATTGAACTGAAAACGCAACTCCATTTGGTTGGTTTCCTATCTCATTTCCCAACGCTGTTGAACTGATGTCAAGGTCGGGCTCGACTCAATATCCACTGGATAATTTTTATCCCCCACCCCTCAGTTCATCTTGATGCTGCCCATCCTTGCAATTAACCAGTGTGTACACAAAATTTATCCTTTCCGACAAAAGTTACAAGTTTAAGTTGACAACTCTATATGACTGATAAACAGTGTTCCAAAATAATATACCTGGTTTGTCAGGGCTTTTTTATGTGCTAGACGTTCAATGTCGACCCCAAATTAGAAATGCGGACAAAATGTATTTTTTCCCAATTATTATTTTTTTTGTCTTTGAAAATCGATGTTCAGTCACATTGAGCATATTAAGAGAGATTTCTCATCAATTAAACATCATTTTAGAGTCAAAACTTAACAATTGCCGATGTATTTTGGCATTCTCATTACTTTCTGGAGTGTAAATATTCTTTACTGCCATGAATAAGCAAAAGTTATACATAGTGCACATATGGCAGATGAAAAAAAGGGAACAATTACACATAAAGATACTTTTAAGACCTGTGTTACATAAAAAGTAAATGCACATATTGATGGATGTACAATAGCCAGCACTTCCATAATTTATGGCAACATATACACACATTCATGCAGGCACCCTTGCACACAAATGCACACACACAGAAATACTCTTAAAAACATGCACTGTGGGGCTCCCGGCGTTTGAGCTGGGGTGTCGTCGTGCAAACTCCAGGTCATGGTAAGAATCAGCCTCAGCTCCTCGGAGAGCTTGTCGTAAGACGTGACAAACTAGGGCACCAGCGGAGTTCCCGAGTGTGAAAACGGCCTAAGTGTTAAAGGAATAGGATGCTACCCGTGTGGTTTCCGGGTGTGAAAAGGAATAGGAACCAAATGTTGTGATATGACTGCAATAGGGTTCAAAGTGACGTTAAATCATATTCACTCACTCACTCACTCTTGAAAACACAAAAATGGTAACGGGAGCACTAAACTAATTTTTCTCGACCCTGCCCGGCTGTGCACATCCTGCGTTCATTCAGTGAAACCACGAGTACAGGAAGATCAAGGAACATCTAAAGCCCTTGCTTCGAACATTCAGTCATTCATAGCACTGATAGACGGGATTGACAACAGTCTTGAAAAAATGTTTTTATATCCGACATAATTTATACAGATCTACATGTACATGTAGGATACAGTATTAAACTATGGACTGGAAGCTCCATTGAAATTGATGTCCAATGTTGAGCGATGCTGACAACTTTCCTCATCTGTAACTGATTTATGTTACATGCATATGGTGACACAGTGGTCTTGTAACATTACCAACAAAAGAACCAGAACCTGGTATACATGAGCAAGTTTCAAAGTGTTTTAAAGAAACCGTAATCTTCAGTGTATTAGCAGATTGTGTATTGTGACACCTATTACGTCCATAGCAAAGTATTCACCTGGATTATATCCTTGATCAGAACCACTCAGAAGAACACATCTTCGTATTTCGATAGATCTGTGTAATTATGACATCCCTGTTGACTCGAGTGAAGATATGCTGTATAGATCAAATGCGACTTGCATTTTCTGGCAGTTCATGTGCTTATGAAAATGATACTGTTCATTCATATCTCCCTCTAAGTCTTGAATGTCAGAGGTTTCCACAAAGGAAAAGAGATGGTACGATACATGTAACACGTGATTTGGCCTAAACTTGGTGCAGAAATAGAATGTCCTAAAATAATACGGTTTTAATGTAACGGCAAGAAAAAAATTTTATGTACACAATATGTGAAAGTTCTAGCTCGATTTTGTTATGATTATAGTTATGACATGAAATTGAAATCTGTATCATGTGCTATTCCATGAAAAAAGGGTCTAAATCGAGTCATTCAAACACTACATTTAGCAGCGAAGGACCCCTTGGACCCAATCTGATTAAAACTCAGACTTAATAACTGCTCCTCTATCGGACATGTCGCTAATTAAGATCTGGGACAGTCTGTATCTTAAATCTGTCGCGCATGTCAGACTGGCGACCAATCACAGTCCAACTTCAATGGGCGAATAGGTACCTATCCGAGCAAATAATAACCTTTGGTGATTGTTCATGGAGAGCAAGAACTTCGTCAGCCACCTGGGTTGGATTATTCTGTGCCTCGTTCACTACAGAAATAATTGGATATGCACCTATTCGCCCGTTGAAGTTGGACTGTAATTGGTCGCCAGTCTGACATGTGCGACAGATTTAAGATCCAGAATGTCCCAGATCTTAATTAGCAACATGCCCGATAGAGGAGCGGTTATTGAGTCTGAGTTTTAATCAGATTGTCTTAGACCAAAAAGAGTTTCCAGCAGTAGAGATATAATGCTACCGCACATCATTCTTCAAATGACTTTTCTCTCGTAACTTTCCTGCTTTTGATCCAACAACTTTGCAGCACTTGCATGTGCCTGTCGATGGAACAATTTCTAAAAAGTAAAATATTTATAAATTGCTCGTATCTGTGTGATCCTCGAAGCGGACAAAATCGACCTACCTTATCGTTGCCGCATGACAAGAAGGTAACCCTGTTCACATGCATGGCCATGATCGCTGCGACAACATAAATTGGGTTACCGATGCGGCCCCATGGAATGGGGTCTGTTACCCCCTTGTAACTGATCCGTCTACTCGGTAGGTTTCTATCTTGGCTTATAGTTCACCTGTACTTGCACATAGTACATGCACTGGTAGAGCGAAAGCACATAAACACCATGGAGACGAAGTACCTGTTACAGCATCAGATTATGTGTAGATATGTAAGTAAACAGACCCAAGAAGCAGGCATGCATGCACCACCAAGACTAAATTGAGCTTGACTGTTGTTGATGGAGCTATTGTCAGTAGTAATTGGTGGAGTGGCCCTTATCATAATGTCAGCTGGTCTTGTCTCATTATTAGGCCTAATCTGTTGTGTACATGCTCTGCCAATGATCTCTAGCAGGCTCGAGTGGCGTTGTGAGTATTCAAATTTATATGATACAGCTATGGTTTCCCTAACCCCAGCCTTTGATGTATACATGGGGATCTACGCAACTGCCCACCCGGACTATCAAATGATCAGAACTTTTTTAATAGTTAGCTGCAGTTAAAGTCCAGCAGCATGGCAGTGTTGTCGTTTAGTACAGGAGTGGTTGTTAGACTGCCACTAACCTAGGCCAATTGAATGTAAGATGTTGACAGCTTGCCGCAGCTTGTCGAAGTAACGACCGTTTATTGCGGATCAAACTGTGTAGTTGTTGTTGTCCTCGCACATGTTCCCTGAATATCAACAAAGACTGCTCTTTATCAATGGGCTTTTCTAGTATAGCTACCCATCCACCTGTTGTATTTGAACTTCGTTCGTTTACAAGGATAGTTCAATACCTGTGAATTTAGGTGAATGTTTTAATGCTGAATTATACATGAGTGCACATGCGCAGTGTTGAAAGTGGATGTATTAGTTTGACACTAAAACTACAGGGAATTCGCAATGATTATGGATTAATGAGAAAAAGAGTGTCTTTCAGCTTTTAGGCTGATCCCTTGTTTCCCAGTGGCATCACTTTTTTTCTCCCATGATTTTGGTTTATTTTCATTATTTGCTGTTTTCGCGACTCTTTGAACATTTTGAAATCAATAAAATGTTTAAGCCATCCTCATTTCGCTCAACCAAAAGTAGGCCTACGCATCAAATCTGATGATGAACATGATAGAAATGACAATATTGATGAGAATAAAATGAAAATCCCATCAGGGGGAGGTAAGTCTTGTGTTTAAACATTCTCAAACATGGTGGCTGAATGATGTCGGCCCAAATGTAATTCAAATAATGAATAATGTACAGCGAGACCCCGCCTGCATCACTTTTGAAAAACAGTCTTATGGGAAACCGGGAATCAGATGTCATTAGCCTTCTGTTTCAAGGAAACACATTTGTCTGTTTGTGAAAGTGCACTATGGAGAGAGTAATATGGAGAGAACAAAAAAAAAAGATACCTTGCTTGGGCAACCCAAAGTCAAATATTATATCGCGGTGTAACTTCGCTATAACGCTGTTATTGGGGGACCAAATTTGAATCACCTTATAGATTTTCAGCGTTATATAAAAAGGGCTGGAATGATATGCATTTGTTAATTTTGGGGACATGACAGCACCCGCCTTGTATCAGAATCAGCGCTATATTGAAGCACCTTATAGCGAAGCTAGACTTTATGTACATGTAATATGGAAGATAATCAACTAACAAGAAATGGTGAAAAAAAAAGTCTCCTCCCATATTAGCAGATAATTGAGATCATTTCAACTGATGTTTCACTAACACAAATTTTTCCCCTGCAAGCAGTGTGTGGGACGAAAACAGCGTCTTGAATATGTAGCCCCATGGGGCTCCTGGGGTTAACCTAGGATGTCGTGCACTGTCGCCCAAAGATATAGTAAGAATAGCGGCTGATATTTATCCCCTGTTCAGGACTCCATGGAATGTTTTCTAAATGCTTTCTATTTTGTCAATTTCTGCACTTCTGTTTGTACATTCAAACCCCAAACCTCCACAATTGCCATGGAAACAAACACTTTTTTCTTTTTCTTTTTTTTGAGGGGAGGCCTCGAATAACATTACCATTTTTTCCCGCAAACAGATTATCAAGAGATTCACGTAATTCGTGTATGAACATGATCCGTCGCTATGCATATCTATGGAGACATCAGTTGTATCCCGCTCTGGATGGCAATACAGCTGCTACATGTATTTATCCTAAATGGAGCAAACGAGCGAATAAAAAAATCGCTTTTGAATCGTGGCATATTTATATCATCGGTATTCATCATTCCACAAAATTATTCTTCTGCATATCTCTTCAGTGGAAGTTTTTGCACCCAGGTACAGATATTATATAATTATAACTGCTTATTCCGGGGTTCATTATCATTGACTATTAGCGCGCCCAAGCTGTTTGTTATTCCTATATACTGTGGAACGCCACTTTACCAGGTAGCAGCAGCTTTCCGACAATTACCCCGTTCACATGTGATAATGAGATCGTTGAGAATGCAGTGAAATTAGAGAGAGATTTGCAGCAATTAATGCAGGTAGGGAAAAAAACAGAATCGATGTTGGGAGGAATTGCAGCATCAAAACTATTTACTAAGGGGCGAAATTAACTATGGAGTTGATAATTAATACCCAGGTCGTCCAAATCAATAGCAGTTGCCTCAGTGACTTACAAGTGTGCTTTTAATGGAACTCTTTGTTCATATGGCCTTTCCGAAATGTCCTGGTGCATACGCATCATTGGCGGTGTTAGATTGGGCCTACTCCATCATTGTGGGCCCAGTGAATACCCACACTTGTCTGCGTGGAAAAATGTCAGAAGCTACGATAATATAATTGATGAATGGAATGTGGATTGTTAATGGTTATCTTTTGGGGGCTGCATGGATTGTCTGGAACAGCGTTTTAATTTAAAAAAAAAAAATTTTAATGGTAATTCCAAAGAAATGAATTTGCCCGAATTTGCGAGTGTTTCGTAACTGTAAAAATAGACAAATTGTCGAAAATGAGTTTCGAAATTGCTCGAGATCAATGAGGCGGAAAAGAATGCAGTATGAACGTCCTGTGATGAATGGTGTACATGTAGGAAATATGAAAAAAAGCGAAAGTGGATATCGTGAAAGTCAGTCAAGTTAGAATGAATAATTTCAGAGACTCCTTCATCATGAGTTGATGTCTTCAGGTTTTAAATTAAATAGTTGTTAGGGAGGCTAAATGTCCCCTCCTGCACTAAGTATATCCAGTGGAACTGTACCGAGGTTCTTCATTGTCTATATCGGAATGGACGCAAACATGTGCATTCTAGAAGTGTAGAACTATAGTTACGTTCATGCATTTTCAGACTCTGCCCCTAATAGAATTGTACATGTAATCACTTGGCAAACTCTGAACTGTTGTTCGGGAGGAAAGAGGATCAGAGGGATGGAGGACAGTCTGGGAAACCCCTCCCTGTTTCATTAAATCTGACCCAGATGTGTTAACATCTGAACTGTAGTTTCATTCCCTAAAGAATGATTAATTTATGCATTCTGCATTTTGACCATGAAATCATGGTAAACCATGGAGTAAAACTGATGGCATAATACTTTCCTGTTAGGAGAGAACACAAGCATAGTACTTTCCTGTCACGAGAGGACACCAGCATAATACTTTCCTGTCACGAGAGGACACAAGCATACTACTTTCCTGTCACGAGAGGACACAAGCATAATACTTTCCGGTCACGAGAGGACACAAGCATAATACTTTCCTGTCACGAGAGGACACAAGCATAGTACTTTCCTGTCAGGAGAGGACACAAGCATAGTACTTTCCTGTCACGAGAGGACACCAGCATAATACTTTCCTGTCGGGAGAGGACACAAGCATAGTACTTTCCTGTCACGAGAGGACACCAGCATAATACTTTCCTGTCAGGAGAGGACACAAGCATAATACTTTCCTGTTAGGAGAGGACACAAGCATAGTACTTTCCTGTCACGAGAGGACACCAGCATAATACTTTCCTGTCGGGAGAGGACACAAGCATTGTACTTTCCTGTCACGAGAGGACACCAGCATAATACTTTCCTGTCGGGAGAGGACACAAGCATACTACTTTCCTGTCAGGAGAGGACACAAGCATAATACTTTCCTGTCACGAGAGGACATCAGCATAATACTTTCCTGTCGGGAGAGGACACAAGCATACTACTTTCCTGTCAGGAGAGGACACAAGCATACTACTTTCCTGTCAGGAGAGGACACAAGCATACTACTTTCCTGTCGGGAGAGGACACAAGCATACTACTTTCCTGTCAGGAGAGGACACAAGCATACTACTTTCCTGTCAGGAGAGGACACAAGCATACTACTTTCCTGTCAGGAGAGGACACAAGCATACTACTTTCCTGTCAGGAGAGGACACAAGCATACTACTTTCCTGTCAGGAGAGGACACAAGCATACTACTTTCCTGTCAGGAGAGGACACCAGCATACTACTTTCCTGTCAGGAGAGGACACCAGCATACTACTTTCCTGTCAGGAGAGGACACAAGCATACTACTTTCCTGTCAGGAGAGGACACAAGCATACTACTTTCCTGTCAGGAGAGGACACAAGCATACTACTTTCCTGTCAGGAGAGGACACAAGCATACTACTTTCCTGTCAGGAGAGGACACCAGCATACTACTTTCCTGTCAGGAGAGGACACCAGCATAATACTTTCCTGTCAGGAGAGGACACAAGCATACTACTTTCCTGTCAGGAGAGGACACCAGCATACTACTTTCCTGTCAGGAGAGGACACAAGCATACTACTTTCCTGTCAGGGAGAGGACACAAGCATACTACTTTCCTGTCAGGAGAGGACACAAGCATACTACTTTCCTGTCAGGAGAGGACACAAGCATACTACTTTCCTGTCAGGAGAGGACACAAGCATACTACTTTCCTGTCAGGAGAGGACACCAGCATAATACTTTCCTGTCGGGAGAGGACACAAGCATACTACTTTCCTGTCCGGAGAGGACACAAGCATACTACTTTCCTGTCAGGAGAGGACACAAGCATACTACTTTCCTGTCCGGAGAGGACACAAGCATACTACTTTCCTGTCGGGATAGGACACCAGCATACTACTTTCCTGTCAGGAGAGGACACAAGCATACTACTTTCCTGTCAGGAGAGGACACCGTGACTTGGACCATTGATAATTTCTGTTCCTATCGTCATCTACCGATGTATTCACTCGAACAAAAAGTGAATTTCGGTGATTTTCTGCTTTTCAGGCCACACACTGACCCTCACCTTTGACCTACTGACCTCAATTTTAGTGTGAAATCTGGGTCACCCCATTGTTATCCTGATCAAATGTGAGAGAAATCAGTCAATTTGTTGAAAAGTTCAGGAACTGAATAACGAAAATCGAGAGGAGATAAAGAGATAATGGACTAAATATTTTTAGGTTTTGACGAAAAATCTAGCCTATTATTTTAAGGGATGAAACAATATAAAATCATTGACAATGGTGGTAAATTTGAAGAAATACTCAAATTAAAGAAAATACTGAAAACTGAATCCACTCATTTGAGTAAAAAATTTATCAAATTTTCGACATGTATGAATCCCTGATGTATGTAGTTGACTTAGCGCAGAAATAGGACAGAAAGAAAGTACTTGAATCTCTGCTCAAAATGACTTCATTCACATTACGTAATAACTGAAATAACGTAATTACTGGCAAGTTAAACTGTCCCATTCGATTAAAAAAAAATTAGTCTTTTTTCCTAGGCGCTCAGAATTATGGCGGAGATATGTGCGGTTCTATTTTTGGGGCGGGAAAGGTCGATATGGTATTGATTTGTTGACCAGAACAAGATGCATAGATGTAATCGGTGAGAATATAGCCAATATCTTTCACAACTATGGCACAAAAGAATTAATTGTGCCTTTTCAAATATTTGCCCAGGACGCCAACACACTGCAGTGTCACCTGAATAATCATTTCACTGTTTGCACAGTCGAAACGTTTATGGCACTGTCTGAAAGAGCTGATGATGCCTTTTGTACTATTGAAACTCGCGAAGTTATTGCGGTTCAGCCTTAGAGGTTGGCGGTTTTTACCGAGAGTTCTAAATTGCGGTTTCAGCCTGCGACAAGTTGTTGTTGAACGCAAAATGAAGAAGGGTAGAACTACTTTTTGAACGCCTTTGCCCTCCCTTGCATCATTTGGGATGGGTCTTTTGCCCATATTGTCCTTCCTTTAATGTAATAGTTAAATCAAGAGATATTAATTTGTCAATCGCAAACATCAAATTTTGGAATGTTGCATATTACAATCTGCAATTTGGGGATAGGAGGACCGTAAACTGCAGGTATTGACAATTTGGTTATAGGAGCACCCTAAACTGCAGGTATTGACAATTTGGGCATAGGAGCTCCCTAAACTGCAGGTATTGACAATTTGGGCATAGGAGCTCCCTAAACTGCAGTAAGGTATTGACAATTTGGTCACAGGAGCATCCTAAACTGCAGGTATTGACAATTTGGGCACAGGAGCACCCTAAACTGCAGGTATTGACAATTTGAATATAAATTCTGCAATTCTGCAAAAGATAGGCATGTAAAGTTAACCCATAGTTTGAAGTCAACTCAAAGACATGTTTTTGTGTTTTTCAGATTCGCCAAGTCCATGATCAAAGAAATGCGAAAGTTCGCGGCTTCGCCTTCATTGAGTATGAACATGAGCGTGATATGCACTGTAAGTATACAGTAGTGGACTTCACATACATGCAACACGCTAAGCTCATTGTCCAGTTAGTCAGTTTGACTTGCATCGAACCGCCTGCTCCGACAAGAATATTTCACATTATGCTAAATTCAGAAGCAAGTACACTTACTGTAAATTGTTTCAGACTACAGGGGTTATTCTAGCCCAAAATCTTTCATCTACTCAATTTGAGAATTTCCTAAAACTCAATTTTTCGGCGCGCCGTTGGCGCGCCTATAATTTAAAAATACTCAATATTTTCATTGTTATCATCTTTTTGTACCAGAAACTCAATATATCCATGATTTTCATAGTTTCGGCTCAGAAACTCAATTATGCAAACATTTTCATAGGGGTAACTAAAAGAAATTCAAAACCGACATTTAAAAAGACCTGTCCATTGTACACGTAGATTGGTTCAGTAAATGCAGTCTACAGTTTTTGTATGTACAGGAATATCTAATTATTATCAGTATGTGACCATGCAATATAGAGTAAATGCTCTAATAATTCAAACATATGTTCTGTTTTATCGAGACTAAGATGTGAACAGCGACAGTTGAAACTGGTATAGAGTAGCATTGACTGAAACCAACTGCATGCCCTATGATTGAGTAATGTTATGGTAGTTTTTGAATCCTTGAAGTTGGGATATTGAAATATATCCTAATTGGGATATTTTGACCGATTTTCAAACTAAACCGCAATGGCGAATTTCGGCATCTAAAGTACAAAAGCAAGATAGAATTTACTTGACAAAACTGCCAATGCGATTGTATAATTTTGCTGAGTTTTTCTCACCCAAGTTATTCTCTCTGATATTAAAATTACATGCATTCTTTTTTCATGTTGCTGCAGTATACTTCCCATCAATCACCACTTTTGTATGTTTTTAAACAAACAAAATAACTAGGAGAATATGCCAGCTTGAAAATATGGAATTATAAAAAAAATATCCAAAGTGGGATATTTTATGATCTCAATTGGGATAGATATTTTATACCAATTGGTCCTTTCCCCTGGTCTGGTAAAGGGTCATTTAGTGTGGGTTGCATGTAAAATGTTTGAAAAGTTGTCAATATTTTTAAATTAATACTCGATTATCAACCTGAAAACTTCCGTTTTCACTCTGTCCCTAAACCACAGTAAATGACCCTTACGGCGTAGCATTGTGCCGTATCGATTTTTTTCGGCGGTATCGTGTTGTACAGAATAGACTATACGACGACTGAAACAACATAGACTTTGTTATTTAGTGTAGTCTCTGATTGGCGTCAGACGATACCAGTTGAGAAAAATATTTTGCATCAGTTGATCCATGGAGCAGTAGGCATGGTTGATCGAACAATTTCATTCACATATTACTTTATTCACCGTGTGCTGTTGGTTTTCGGGCCGCTGGTTTGCGACTGCTGTCAAAGTGTTTGTGGTGTGTTTCTATTAACGAGCACGCGCTCTCATATGTATACCACCCCTTGGCAGATCTTCGTAACGCGGTGTTTCATTGGGTAGTAATTCCAACGACATAATCACTTGTCCAATGAATAAGCGCAAGACTGAAGCCGTTCTCCTGCGTACCGTTCAGATTGCCAATATCACCTTTGTGCGGAGAGTTACACTGCGCCAGGAAACAACAACAACGACAACAGACGTCGGTTCGTGAACTCGGGACAAGATTCAAGGATTAAAATAAGTTTATTCCGATACAACTACACAACAATGAAGACCAGTAAATCAGCAAAACTCAATATTTTTTTCGCGCGCAAGCGCGCGTAATGGGGGAAATTACGAGAAACTGAATTTGTCGAGGGAAAACTCAATTTGCAAAAGTCCTCAAAACTCAATTTCGGAAATTTCTCATCGGGATTACCACGATGAGAAAACGGCTAGAAAAACCCCTGGACTAGTACATATACATGTACATATACATGACCCGTTATTCTTGCTCCGGCATGTACACTTTGAAATCAAGCTTTGCTCATGCACATACCTCTTGAATTTACTCAAGAATACTTGAAATTATACCTGATCAGGCTGGCAAGAAAACTTGAAATTACTCAAGAATACTTGAAATGCTCATGCAGGATGACTCAAAATTAATCAATAATACTTCAAAACACCATCTCAGGCAGGATAGTACCTTGAAATTACACAAGAACACTTCAAATCACACCTGCTCGGGCAAAAAACACGTCAAATTACATTGAAAACTGGCTTAAGTTTCAAAACCTACCTGTGGTTTCAAAGTAGCTCAAAAAAGCAAAAAAATCCCATGACAAACTGTTGCGACAGTGCTTATATGAACAGTGTGACATTAACGACGGTGGGTGTATGTCGACACTATTCCCTGCAGCTGAGAGATCATATTATTGTTTTATAGGATCTGTGGTAAGAGTTGTTAGAACAGTGGGTGTGTTTATGTGAACTTCAACATTGCGGTTTATATGTACATGTAGGTGATTAATAAATATTATATGGACTTAAATATCAACCACCAAACAGTCATTTCTAAACAGTGGATCATAATAGATAAAAGTGCACATGGGTGCGTCATCTATATCCTGCCTTCTGATTGAAGGTTGAGGTACACGTTAAAGCATAGGAGGGCAATCCTCCAATCAGAAGGTGTATATCTAAATAGAGCTGACCACTAATTGACCAAAAAAGGATTTCTTGTATCAACATCGGCCTTTCCATGGACAAGATTATTCTAATCCTAAGCCAGGATAATCTGTCCGACCGTGAATTAATGTGGGCTCATTCACAAATCCTGCGCCACTGCGGAATGATATGCCGATGGGCTGGATTTCACCATTGATTTTCTTTTTCTAACAGTTTTATCCTGTCACAGGATTCCCGATTGTCTAGCGCCTTTTCGGAAAATCTAATTTATTATTCGAAATGAGGGTGGAGAAAAAACTTGGTATTGGTCTGGGATAATGATATTGCGAAACAAGCTTTGTCGACGCAGACAAATGGTGGGTGTCGATAAAGGTTTACGATACGCGCGCAGTGTAGGCAGCACTGATTTCTACCCTGCTCTAGGCAGTTTCTGTCCTAATCTATGGGTGTTTATGGACACTGACTGATGAATTAATCGGCATGTATTTGATTGGGGGTGTAACGCCTTGACGGGATAAAACATTGGAATGTTAAGTCTCCCACGTTAACCTTTAGAACTCCTACTTTTTTTTGTCATTAGTTATGTGTGCAGCGAATATTTGAAATAATACAACATTTGGCGTTGTCTAACAGTGGTTCAAATTTATAGTCAATTACGTGGATGGATTTGGGTTTAGAGAGAATTGAGCATTACATGACAATGAATATTGAGAACTATGTCCGTAATGTTGACATGATGTCGACACCATGTTGACCCAATTTTGGCCCAATCTCCACCTGATTTATCGAAGGACATTTGATTGTTTGACTCGTTAGTGACTTGCAATATATCTCATTAAACAAATAGCTTCAAAGGATTCAAAATTCTCGATGAACAAAACAGGGAGAAGAGTATTGGCCAAAATTTGCTTGAACTCCGGTCAAATTGTACCTGTACTATCAATTCCATTCAATTCAATTATTTATAATTGTACCATAATACACAATATACATATTCACAAATTTGATTGAGAAAATTAGGTACTGTTATATTCTAGTATAGTAATATCATGACTATACATGTACATTATGATAGAATATAAAGTATTGGGCTACTGTAGTGTACTTTATTATAACTAGTATCAATGTATACCAGTTAGAGATTTGGGGTTGGGGGAGGGGTGGTTAAATGAGGTCGAGGAGAGAGATGGTGCAGACCTGTTTAAATCGGTCCCGGAATAAAACATTTGGTTTGACCGTTTAAATAGGAGCGGCCAAAATCAAAATCATGTATATAAATTGCTTTCATGAATTAAGGTTTTCTGTTAATACGCAGAATTAAAATTAGATTTATTTATTCAAATCTGTCCTGAAATAAACGGTCATGTTCAGTCGACGTAAAGATACATGATTGTTTAGGGAGTGAGGGGTTACACGCACTACTGGATGAAATCTATGTGGATGACGCTTCCCTTGTACATGTACGCATACAGTGTTTTGTGTATGGTTCTAATCCACCCATCAATGATTTCGGCTGAAAATGTTTCTCGGGGAGATACTAGTTAGTTTTTGGCACGTCCTGTTTGGAAGCAAAGTGATCAAGTGGATATATTGGGAAGAATAAAAAAAAAACTTTTGGATTATTTCCAAAAACCCCGTCCCTTCTGAATTGTGCTGTTTTCTATTGATAAATTGAATGCCATTTCCAATGAGGGTTGGCCATATTTCCAGGAACGATTGATTTGTCTACCCGCTTGCCCGTCTAGAATTCTGTGAACCCGGTTTCGCTGGAAACCACTCGAATATTCTCTCATTAGGGCGTTTGTTTGTGGGTCGCTCCGTCCGCTTTGACCATTAGTTGTTATTTGTTATCCAACATCGCCAAATATTAAAACCTGCCGTCCTCTCTCGTGGGTTCCTTCCCTGTTCAAGCTTACTTTTATATAAAACCTAAACCGTGACCATTTTAATTTCTCTTCCCAGATGGAGGGGTGATATGATGGGGTTGGGGGTTCAGGAAATTCATACTCCACTAAAATAATTGCGGTAACTAGTATGTGTATATTTTTAAGCTTTTGTGAGAGATGGTTTTATTGGGGCCCTGGGAATGAGATTGGGGAATATGAAACAAGGGGAATAACCCTTGTTTTATTTTCAGATCTGCTTTTTGCATTGTGCTGATAACTATGAGTGTGGTGCCTGTTAGGGACTGTTCCTATCATCTTTATGAAAAGAAACCTATGGTATGGTGATCCCTCTAATAATTCAATCCACCTATCAAAATTCAATCGCCAATTTTGGGACAAAGTTCAATCGGTAGTTGTAATTTGATGACCCTCTGAAATCATTGAAATAATAGACAAATAATGGATTTTGTGCATGATTTAGTGGAAAATTTCACTTCCTGTGTTTGAATTTTTGGAGGTATTGCTTTATATAAAGGCTTGACGAGAGGGAAAAAAAAGCAATTGAAGAACATACATACAGTATAATCCGAGTTAGTGGAGAAATCTGCTTATCGTTGGTGGGGAAACATTGAAACTAGAAATGTTAAGCTGAAAATTAATCTCCTCCATACAATGGAGATACATGTATATCAGGATTTATTTTTAAGTTTAAAACAGTGGTATTACTCGAAAAAGAAGTGGTAAGTGGTCGTCTTTAACTACATTCATAACATCAGACCTTGAAGGGAAATAAATTAAAAAGACTTTAAAAAAAAAAAAAATCCTTCGTGTATTTTGAAGAAAACAAACCTCCAGGAGAATGGTAAGATGTGTCTATCTATATTTATTAGTTTTTATGATACAAAATTTAGACTATATAGACCTTCTTTAACAGTTTTTCAGCTCAATGGAATGGTAAGCCCATGTATTATATATAAACTTATAATTTTGATAGTCATGGAAAATGGTAAGACTGGTATTTTGATATTTTCTTTTTGTGATAAATTACAATTTTGCAGCCTATATTTCTTCTGTAAACAGCACTGATAAAAAATGTTACAGTGGTAAGCAAAAATGTTGCAGTGGTAAGCTGTTTTGAGTATTTTGTTGCTGAAACCTTGACAATTGGATTGGAGGAGGAAATCTGTGTAGTGAACGGTCGATGTTTGCAGGTGTCTGGGTGTCAAAAGGTATATGAAACAGCTAGTTGACCCTCCATGACCCCTTTCTTCGCACAAAAAGTCAAACACTGCACATGCTGCCTTGGTCGAATTAAACACAGAATACATTTGAGTGTATGTCATACCTTCCCGAACACTTCCCGTTTGAAACTCGGTACAACCACCAAAGATCAAAAAACCTTGTCGCTGCATGGTGTTAGTACGTGTAAGTTTGTATCTTGATTGGCTATATGACATCACATGCATTTACGGTTTGAAGAATTCGCCTTATTCAGGGGGTCAAGGGAAATGACCAAACGTAAGTGTAGTATTCAACTTGAAAAATGAAGATGCATGGCCTGGGACTTTCAGTGTGTTCCACATCCTTGTGAGGGGGGAGGGGCTCGATTCAGTCCCGTCTAACGAATATTTTAGTTGTCCCCTGGGATAACCATTCTACAATTATACTTCGGTCAGGCTCAACCAAAACATGTAAAAGGAATTTCATTTGTTGTCTTAATGATGTCATGCCTCCATGTTTTAGACTGATGTTCTGTCATCTCTGTAAATCTCTACGAAAACTGCTCAGAAAATTGGAAACTAGTTTTTCAGGTTAGATTAGCCGATTTCAGGCACTGGACTGGAAAAAATGCATAGATTCAAATGGAAAACTTCAAGAAGACAATTTTCTGAGCGCATCCACTTGTCCTCAATTTTGAATTCACCTGTGATGCTTGGTTCTGAAATATGCTCAAAATATGACCCCAATATAATAGGCAATAAAATGATAGCTTAACTATGCATTTTTATCCTTTCTGGGCCATAGAGAGAAGTTTAACGCAGTGTAGGTCATCTTAAAAGAACCAATCTGGCTTCATTGCAAGAATCATTTAGCAAGATGATGTTTTGAGAGTTGGGTTACATGCAGTTTAGCTTTTCGCTACTAGTGGTAACCAAACTGTCATATAGGCCCTCTGACACCCAGATCGCACTGCGGGCAGAACACCCCATATCTGCGCGAGCAGTTTGCACCTCCCAACGCCTGGCCATTCGAAGGGTAAGATAAGGAGCATGGTACAGTCTAACCAGTGTCTCTGTTATTTTTCCTTCAGAATGCTCCCCATGAAGGTTGCTGGGCGTTGAGCGCTCTAGTTGTTGCCCTTTCAAAACGAAAACGCTTGATCTGACACACTACTTATGCAGCCCATTGATAGGTTTGTATGTGTGGTAAGACACGGTGATTAGTAGATAAAAACACCACATTTCGAGAGAAAAAAAAAAAAACTCCATTTCTTTTTGGACAGCCGTTGAATTATTGTGAATTACAGATCTTTTCTTTCCGGCACCGACCTTGATATAAATCTTGGTTTCGTTTGAAACGAAAAAAAAGAATGGAAAAATAGATTACAGCTTGCTTGTCTATTTAAATTTCAGTAGGGGACAAGATTTTATCTCCTCAAAAATTACGGGAAATCTATATTTTGGCAGCTAAATATAGTGATATATTTTTTTAAAATTATTTTTTGCTTTGAAATAGCCACATCTGTATATTAGAAAGGGCAGGGCATGGCAAGGCATGGCAAGGCATGGCAAGGCAAAGGTAGATTTGCAGTGGTTATAGGTGGACAATAAACTACCGATAGGTTAATAAACTAGGGAAGTGATGCTTGCCCTTCTAGATCTGTTAATAAGTAATAATAGGGTAGAGGATGATGGAAATGTCAAGGACTTAAACTTGACAAAGTAGATGAGGTTTAAGAGATAGGATTTACATATTAAATTAATGATCTAACAGATGTGGTTATTTCAATGGTAATGTAAATGTTCAGGTAAGTAGTTCGGGTAAGTTAAACACATCACACGTACCGCACGTACAACTACAACGATCCGTGCAAGCGGTGACAGCCTCGATCTGTGCCATTGCAAGTCATTGAAAAGAAAAATGGGTTAAAGGGGATCCTCAATATAGGTTTGTAACGTAAGTTTTTTCTATCCGTGCAATTCATTTTTTTTTCTTCCATTTTCATGTTCGTTAATTATCCGTTAAACTTTTGTTTTTAATTTTTGGGGGGTATTTCCATGGGAAAATTATGGTACGAATGTAGATGTCTTTGAATTTGGATCATATCACTTCTATCGTGAATTGTAACAACGTAGAAAAATTCAAAATTTGGATTCCTCCCCACAGGTAGGTATATATTGATGACATTTGTCTTGCGTGACTATAGCGTCCCAAGATGGTGGAAAATGTGCCCTCTGTCACATAAAACATGATTCTGAAATGAACTCTCTCCATTGGCATCACTGCTAAGTCTTTAGTTGCAGGATTTACCACGAGATGTTGTCTGACCGCCCAGGGTCAGAGCGAGGAGAATATGGGGCTATTTTGGATCCTCTTATTATGAAAGAATCCCACTCCTTCAAGAGAGCTGTTACTGTTTTTTCTTCATTCATGTCGGTACAGATTATCAGTTAGAATTCCACATTAATCTGGTGATTTGAGAATAGACATCACGATAGCCCCATGTTCTACTCTCCATGCTTGGAGATCATGGGAGAACAGAAAAAAAAAATCTTCAAATATTTTATTCTGGATATTCTTATCTGTGATATTAAATCCTAAATCGGTGCTTAACGTTTCTGTGAATCTGCACATTTTTGTAAGAGTATGGCTTATAGAGTTATCTCCCATGATCTCCATGGTCTCATATTGTAGAGATGTCCTCTGCACATTATGTGGCCTTATCTTCAGTCATCCTGGAGTTATCCTGTACATCGGACTGATTTGAAAATATTTTCTTCTTCCCTCTAGCCGCGTACAAACATGCTGATGGTAAGAAAATTGATGGTCGGAGAGTTCTCGTCGACGTGGAAAGGGGGAGAACTGTGAAAGGATGGCGACCAAGGCGTTTAGGTGAGAAATTAAACAGTTTGATGATGATAATAATACTTTAGTATTCCCAAGCATACCATTGCAATATGGGGCTTTAACTCCCATTTTTGGTTGTCTCCCCAAGATTGATTATGGGAGTCCTCTAATAATTAAATCACTATCTATTATAATCTATTAATTAAATTCAGTCACCCATATTCTGTGGACACGGTTCCAGTAGTCCTAAAAAGTTTAATCGGCCTATAAAAATAATACAATGAAGAAATAATGCATTATCTGCATGATTTTGGACTATTTTGTCGACTTACTGCTCTAATATAAATTTGATCACTCCCTGATTTTATTGTGAGAAATTTCACTTCCTTTAGTTGAATAAATAGAGGATTTATAGTATGGTGAGAGCTATTAAAGCGAGGAGCCCCCCACACACACAAAGAAAAAGAAGAAAGTTTTGGGAAGTTTCATACTTTAATCGATTATCAATACTGTGTTGGAATATTTCAGTTGAATTAGTTCATGATTCTTCACATATAAATTTTGATTGTAGAACATACACTGTTGTATTTTCCTATCACCTTGTATATATTTTAACAACTTGTATTTATTCTCAGGCCTTGTATGTATTTAACACCTTGTATTTGTTTTCTTCTCCCATCATCTTGTATTTCTTCCAAGGCCTTCTATCATGTCTATGTATTTTAACAACTTGTATTCATTCTGACCAGGTGGAGGGCTAGGAGGGACCAGGAAAGGTGGACCTGATGAGAACACCCGATTCTCTGGACGGGACGAATTTGGGGGAGGAGTGGGCGGGTGAGATATTCACCTTGTCCTTCAGGCATTTTACCTCCGATACACAGTGGACACTCATTATAACAATATTCAATACAACAAAATATTCATTATAGTGACGAACCTGCCAGAAACAAATAACCTAAATACACTTATTTTCTATTTGTTATAACAGCAAATTCATTATGACAAATCTACCTGGAATAAAAAGAAATTGTCAAAAACTATATAATTGGAAAAAAAAATTTTGACTGGGAGCGATAGAAGTGGTGCTGAAAAATGATACTGTGGTGCTGGACAATCATTTATTCAGCCTTTAGTGATACAATACGATAACCATACAAAAACATGCAGGTTAAGTAGTTTACATCAATTGTTCACATCCCAGGTTTGGTGGTCGAGATGATAGAGGAGGGGGAGGAGCTGGTGCTGGTCGATCACGGAGTAGGGAAAGAGAACGAGAACCACGGAGGAGACGGAGCCGCAGCAGGGAGAGGAAACCCCGAGGCAGATCACGCAGTCGAAGCCGAGAGCCTATACGGCGGAGAAGCAGGGAACGTAGACCGCGAAGTCGTGAAAGCGAACGTAGCAGGGGAACAGAAGAAGGTTAGTGCAGGAGTATGGGCTGAGACTTCATGTTAGACTGCACGAATTTGGTATCATTAAGGCTATAATTTTTGTATCTTACCCATGGTGTTTTTATGTGATCAGCTAGCTAGGTCTTGTATGATATTCCTGTTTATGTGGTGAACATAGACGATTATCTCATACTCAGAATACTGTATCTGCTTATCAACAATACACTCTATATAAGCATGCCCATTCGTATCTGTAGACTTCCTTTCTGCAGTATCATATTCTTCAAAGATAAAGTTCATCTCTGTAGTCAACCAAGAACAAATACAGAAAACTAAAACCACCATAATGGTATTTATATTTCCAGTTGAACTGGATGAAAATGGCAGAGCCAGGAAAAGGAGAGAGGAAGGTGAGAATTGTTTTGTTCTAAATCATTCAACTATCAACATGCTTAAGGAAAACTTGAACAGGCAGGCCACATCAATTTTATTGTTTCACGGGTGGATCTTAGTTTTTTTTCTCAAGATGGAAGGCGATTTTGAATATAAACCTGAACATTTGAAGTTTGTCCCTTTCTTTCCGCGGTTGATGAATTTCTGCTTGTCTGGCCCTGTCCATAATTTCAAAATATTATTGCCTAGAATCTTGAAATAAAAATAATAAAATTGCCCGTGAAACAAAACAATAATATTGGTTTGGCCTTACAACTTCTCTACACTGCTGTTTCACTCTGAGAGAGTTGCTCCCCCTGCTTCATTTTTAATGTCTGGGTGGGAACCAACTCGATGTATTTTCTGGAGCTCAGATATTTAGAATACTTATTATCTATTGCTGGTTTTTGTGAAATCAGACATCAGTCCAGGATTGATAGATCGTGATCGACAAAGGAGAATGTGCTCTGGGTTCTGCACTAACCGAATAACCATGATCTGTCTGTCCATCAGTCTTCCCCCAGCAGAGATGAGCACCATTTATAGCACTAACAAGTCGTAACACCACGTCACATTTGCACGATTCAGGCTTTTGTTGGATAAATACAAGTTTCTGTACTTTAGAACTACACTCACAAATTGTATATGTATCTATAGTTGAACCAGACGAGGAAGGAAGACCCCCAAGAAAAAGGAGAGAAGATGGTGAGACACTTGTTTTACCTCTTTCTCAGGCCCTGTTTGTCAGGTTTCACATCAGTCACCGAACAATTGTAAAGTTTCGGCATTAGCCAATCACAACATTAGAATCACACTTCTGAGTCTTTTTGAATGACTATCCGGAGTGTTTGAGCATTTTTTTTCTGGATTGTAATCTAGTTATCTCCCTTGCTCTCTAGTTTGTGAAATAACTATCATTATGGATTAAATAAGTGCTGTTGAAATGATACTTGAGAAACACCATCCATCCCTCATGCTCGAGACCTCCTAATACATGTAAACCCATCCCTAAATGACTACATATAGGTTACCTGGCCAAAACTGTTACAACTGTATTGCCATATCCCGGTGACAATATAGAGGGCTGGGTTTGGGATCTTAATATTCAATAATTTCATTTCTTTGCTCATTATTTGAACTAGCCTGAGGTATATTGGACCACACAGAGTCTTAAAATCGAAGATGTAAATTTGATTAACAAACCAGTCGGAACCTAAACACTGATCGTGACAGTGTGATGGCCATCCCAGTAGCTACGTCCTTGCTCCTGGACAGGAGGGATGACCCAATATATCGGTCAACCAATCAGTGTCCCATTCTTATGACACATTTCAAAATTCAAATGGGTTTACGGTCAATGATGTCTCCTGTCGATTTTTAGATTCACAAACCTTCTATGATGACAACTGGTGGACCAATACACCAAGGGCAATTGTGAGCGTAGAAATTGACTTGGTGTACGAAGATGGGATTTGGGGAATCTTATCAGCTACTGGTTCATATAATTTCACTTTGCCCTATCTTTTTACCCAGGAGAATATTTTGAACTGGTGATAGCTGGTATATTTTCATGTAATAATCGGCGAATTATATATTATTCTAAGCATAATGTCACTTTTCTTTGAATACTGGGACAATATAGTAAAATTTGTATAAAATTGTCAGTTAGCACCAGTTCAAAATATTCTCCCAGGATAAAAGATATGGCAAATTATAAGAAACAGTCGCTGGTCACTGCACAGATAGGCTCTTCTTTGTTCTCTCAACAATGTGCAATAGGCAGATTGACAAATTTCTGATTTATAATACTAGTGTGCTATTTGTATTCTTGATTACAGGTGAACCGGAGGAGGATGGGAGACCCAGGAAAAGGAGAGATGATGGTGAGACCTTAGTTTATACATATACCTATACTCCGGGTTACAGCACTTGGTTTGATTAAAATCAAGCCTAAATGTCACTCCCTAATATGTCTGAGGACATCCGTGTAGAGGTCATGTTATTGTGACCAATCAGAATACTGGATTTCAAGGCACAGAGAACGGATTCTGGAACTTTGTAAATGCAGGCCCTCCCTGCCAACCAGCATTTTCGAATGTCAATGATGGACCGAACAGAAATTTAAGCATATGTGAGCTAGTCTTGCTTGGTTATCCTGGCGGATTTGACATTGTGCCATTTATACCTTCGAGGTTGGCAGACATGAAAGAGAGATGGGGAGTATTTAGACGAGCAGACATTTAGGCTTTATTCTAATCAGACTGACCCCTCTCCTCCAAAGCTGGTCCTGGCAAAGGAAGTATGGGTGGGAAAGCTGTTACTGCTGACCTCTCATGGAGAGTTGTTCCCCTTGCTCAGAATAATCTCCTGGCATTTTGCCTTGGTTAGGGGGAACTGAAACTATATGACCATTTGTCTTAACACCAATGTTAGACTTTGACCTCAAAATATTTGTATATCTCGAGATAAAAACCACCAACCAATTGTATTCGTATCTATAGTTGAACCAGACGTGGATGGTAGAGACCGGAATAGGAGAAATGAAGGTGAGAGTTTCTCTAGGTGATGGTGAAGGACATTCGGGAGCAATAACTAGTATTGCTGAGCCCCCAAGAGTTGTGCCCCTTGCAGGACAACAATCAAAACTGATAATGAAAATACTTTTACTGCTTATGCTTTTAGAGTTGCTGGATATTAAAACTGTTAATAAAACATTATGGACGGAGTTTGGTCATACTAATATGAAGAAAAAAAAAATTAAATTGCTGACCTTTGCTAAGTAAAAACTATCATTGAGACAAATAGGCCTGTTATTGGCTAGGTGGGCAGTACCAAACATGCCAAAGTCAAAATCTCTATATGTGAAACTACCAACCAATTGTATTGATATCTTTAGTTGAACCGGGCGAGGATGGTAGAGACAGAAATAGGAGAAATGAAGGTGAGAAATTGAGTTTTGCCTGGTGATGGTGAAGGAATTTGGGAAGAGATAACTAATATTGCTGACCCTTGTTAACCCTGGCAGGACATCCAAATTGCCAATAAGAATATAATATTTATTGGGGACTCACCCCCTTCCTGCCAATGTAACAAAGTAATACTGCTCACCCTGTACAATTTATTTTTAGACAATGACTGAAAATAATTCATGCTGCCATTCATCTTGTAGGAGCACTGTTAATGAAAAAAGTAAATTGCTGACCCTGCTGAGTGATTATGAATAATGTCAATGAAAGAAAAACACTAATATTAGTGATCCTTGAAGAATTGTCTCTCAAAACTAATATTGCTGATGCTTCAAAGTTTCAGGACAATAATTAGCACTAATTTTAATGGGGGTTAACTCTCTCTGTACTCGGGGTTGAATGCTGGTCTTGAACGGCTTACTGAATTTTATACAAACTTGATGTTGATTCTCTGTTATTTCATCTTTTAAAAGCACTTTGAAACTTTACCTGTCTTCAATTGAACCCTATTCTTAACAGATACCATTCTAATCGGGCACAAAATTGTTAGTTTGGATTGGGGGTTACTGAAACTAACTAAATTCTGAAACTTTGTGACATGAACTGTGGATTGATTTTATTTGTTGATGGGGTGCATCATGTAGAAGCAAACTCTGAATTTCCATGTATAAAACTATCCACATGACCAACAATATCCATATCCCTTCATATCCATAGTTGAAGCAGGCGAGGATGGTAGAGACAGGACTAGGAGGAATGAAGGTGAGATACTAGGTTTGGCTTGCGTTTACTGCCTACTCTCCATCCAGACGGTGGATCCCCTTGCTTGATTATAATCACTGCTGCACTCTCTCACTGAACCTCTGCTTTCTGCTGATCTCAAGGATACTCCAACTTTGGAGGATCTGAATATCGATTCAACTGGATCCTGGTTCTCATGGACTGAAGATAATCCAACTGGGTCTTAAGGACTGGATTGTAATCAAACTGGATCCTGGTTCTTGTGATTCTGAAAATATTCCAACTGGGTTCTTGGCTCTCCTGAATTGAAAAATAATCCAAAGGGGTACATCCTGGTTCTCATGAACTGCCTATTATCCAACTGGGGTATGAGTTCTTGGTTCTTATGGACAGAATAATCCATCTGAGTCACAGTTCTCTTGGATTGGAGATATCCTACTGGGTCCTGGTTCTTGATATCTCATTGACTGAAAATAATTGAACTGGGTCTTGGTTCTCATGGACTGGATTTATCCATTTGGATCTTGGGTTCTTGGTACTTAAGGACTGAAAATAATCCATCTGGTTCACAGCTTTTCTGGATTGGAGATAATCCAACTGGGTTCTTCGTTCTCATGGACTAAACTGAGACACAGTTTCTTGCTTCTTATGGACTGGATAATAATCAAATGGAGTCCTGGTTCTCCTGGGTTCGGAAAGAATCACACTGGGTTCTGGTTCTGACATGGACTGCAGATAATCGAACTGGGTTGTGGGTTCTTAGTTCTTATGGACTGAAAGTAATCCAACTGGGTCACTCACAGTTCTCCTGAGATTATGAGTGTCGCTGTAAACGTGTATTCCTGCAAGGATGGATAACTACTTCAAGCAGAGAGAAAGAGGGAACAAATTCACCGAAGAGAAATAGAACAATTTATACAGTCATTTATACAGATTTCTTGCTGTTCAGATGGAGTTTCTGTGGGACATGATTCTAGATTTTCGCACCTGTCCTCTTTCACCATGGTTAGCAATTTGGGATCTGACAATTAGGGATAAAACAACCAGTGTGTGATCATAAAGATCTGGTATATTTGTTGCGAAGTTCTGTAGACACCTGCTTTTGGGCTTGTAATTTGGGGCAGTGTTTTTTTTGTCTCTTGCAAGATAGCAATTGAATATAGGTTGGTGACAAAGATAGAATAAACCTCTCCTGACATTGAAAACCTGGAGTGTGATAGATGCTGGTTAAGCCTCAAATGGACCTACTGTAATAGGTACGATTACTGCTTTGATGAAAAGCCTGCAATCCTTGGTGGGAGACTGCCTGAATTTTTAATCCACCTATCGTGCATGGCTGTCAGTCAACAGCTGTCCAGACAGTCTTCCATCTACTTTTCCAGAGACCAATACGTGAAAAAAAATTTAAATAAATAAGGAATGGCTGTTTATGGTAGTCTATATGAATATAAACTATTACTAATTATTATAGATTGTCTGTAATATTCTGAGCTGCGTCAGGAATCTCTAGATCCCATATTTCCCGAAACCTAGATCAGATTTTGTCGATGATGGAAATCTGCAAGTCTTCAAAATGGCAGTAAACATGATGGTGCAGTCGTACTTGGACAGACTTTATTTTGTATTTTACTTTTCAAGACCAAATACATGCCTATACATGGCCAATACATTTATTATCAGCAGCTGACAAGCTTACCAAGACAAATTCAGTTACAGCTGTTAAAGACTCGTCTATATATCATCCATGATTCTAAACTTCATCCATTATCTTTTTCAGAACCCGAAGATGAGAATAAAGGCCGGAAAAGAAGTCGGCGCAGTCGGTCGAGGGAGCGCACGAAGAGGAGTCGTTCACGAGAGCGAAAAACAAGACGCCGCAGTCGAAGCAGGGAGAGACGTGATCGCAGACCGGAAGAAGGTGGTGATGCACCGCCTGGTGGTGACAATGCGGAAGAATTCCCATCAGTGCGGATTAAGGAGGAGAAAGTGGTGGAGGGATATGGTGTATATCCCGGTGCTGAGGCTGTGGCACAGGCTCTTAATGGGGCAGAGCTGAAGGAGGAGCCTGTGGAGAATGAGTTTGAGGAGCAGTATGGTGACTACTGAAGGTGTTTCAACATTAGCAGTTTGCGAACTCCTGACCAGTCTGAACTTTGAACAACATTTTTAAGATCTGTGTGTTTAGCTTCAGTCTTTATGCTACAGCGGCTGGTTGATTGTTGTTGTTGTTGTTCCGGACACGCTAGAACTGTCAGTTGACCTAAACTCTATATATCTAGAATGTTGCATCATTCCATTCGATCTAGACTGCACTGATACTGTACTGCAATGGATAATTTGGTGTTTTTGCGAAAAGGTCTGGACAAACATCGCAGTTTTGTGTCTTTTAAGAAAGGGAGAAGCTCCAGAGAATATTTTAATCAGACCGGTCCTATAATGTTTGGGAAATTAAGAATTAACCACCATATGCTTCGTTGAAACTGTTGTCTAAGAATATGGTTCATTTGCATTGTATATTTTATCATTTCATTCCAACATTTCACGTATAAAATTCACATCATCGTGGTGCATCACTGTTATCATTAATTGTTGATTACCTCTTCGTTAACCCTCTCATCGTACTAATAGTGTACAGAAGGCAAGTGCCAAGACCAGTTTTGAATTTTAAACGGTTGTTCAGTCGGAGCTATACCAACTGTATGAATTGTCTGTAATAATTTATTATATAATACCATGCTTAATTTGTCGAAAAATCTACCGTACAGTAATTCCCCTAATAATTCAATCACAGGAAGTTCATTTATCAACTCTTGTTGTTCAAGCACAGAGAAAAAGTAAAATTCCCATTCTTCATTCAAATCGAGGAAAAGTCATATAATGACAAAATATGACACTTTGTAGCTGGTGCCATGAAGAATATTGCCAGATATATACAATTTTTGCTGCACTTCCGGTGATCGAATTGTTAGGGGAATTACCGTAATGAAAATGTTGATCTGCATGTTGGACACGAGAGGAAAGTTTCAGTGACTTCAGATTGCATTCACAGTGTTGGTTTGATCATGAGTGTTATGGCTCGGTCTTTCTCCAAGCTTCAGTGTTTATCTTTGAGAATACTCAACTTCTCATCGTGAGAGTAAATTTAAATTTATCACTTGTCTATATAAATACTAGACTGATAAAATACTAGAAATACGTGGGATGCATTACTGAGGATGGCAAGTCGGTAAGTAAAATATAGGGAATTCTGTTGAGGTAAGAACTAGGGTTAATTCATCATCATAATATGAAGACTGAATATTGTGGTGTGCAGTTTGTTCCAGCCATGTATTTATTACTGCTCACCAGTTAACAGTGTTGGCGTTCTCCGCAGTGTTTTACAGAAATAAATGTTCAATCTACATATCAAATGTTTTGAGTTTATTTTTCATGATCATTGTTCTTGCAAGAGATTTGTGCTGCCTCAAGGATTCAGGATCCCTTGTTATGAAATTTTGGATACCTTGTCCGGTTTTGCTCAATGAAATTGCCATAAATAAACTCGAACATGGTCCGAGAGGAATATTCCATATTATTTTAAAAGTCAAATTATCCAGTTGGCTATAAAACTTGGCATACAATGGCCTACATGTATATCCTTTGTTAAGGGCTGTTTCTTTAACGGTAATTCCTGGATTTCTTCCAAACTATGCATTCGTGATGTCAATCATCGTTGTCTGAGCCTGCAATGTGACAATGATTTGCCTTTTGCATATTAAGTAGGTCTAACCAATTAACCTGATATGGAATTATCCTGTTCATTCGGTGCCGTGAGCGCCATATGGCGTCACAGACTTGATGCCATATGGCGCAAGACATAACTGTCGTGGAAAAATGGAATTTTTATATCTAAGCATTGTGAAATTTTATTAAAGGCCTATATGGTTACAAAGCCTATTTTCTGACGTAACAATCTGTGAAATTTGGATTTGACTAACAGCGAAATTATTTCAAGATCGTTGATTGAAAAGGCAGATAAAAAATAAAATCAAGAAAATTTCCAAAATGAAGTCGGTCGTATACACTGCTGTTGGAATTGACATTTTCCTGGTCTATTCAGGAAAGAAAATATCACGTAAACCATACATATATTGAAAGATAAGATCGCTATCTATCCGGTTAAATATAAAGCATTTTCGTATTGAATGAAGACTATAACGAAATAAAACTATAATCCGAGAAGAGATCTGTGAGACTCCGCTGTGGAGCTACTGGTACTGAGGCCAGAAATAAGGCTCGGTACATGTTGTCCGGCATGGCCTGAGGGCATAGAGAATCATAGCTAAATAATATATAGCCCTCAAGAGTATGAGGGCTATAGGTCGGCCCCAGTCACCTCCAGCGAGGGTTTAAGATAATTTTATTACGAATCACCCACCTCTGAAATTGCCGTACATCTAATCTCTATCCCCTCCTGCGCACTATGTTAAAATCTTGCGCACTATTGTGAAATAGTGATGCATATATCGCCGTCTGAATTTTCCAGTCGAAATCTTCAACTCTCTACGCGCCATGTTGCAAACGGCCCATATACACATAATAGCGTGACGTCACCAACATGGCGCGTAGAGAGTTGAAGTTGTCGACTGGAAAATTCAGACGGCGATATATTCGTTACTATTTCACAATAGTGCGCAAGATTTTAAAATAGTGCGCAGGAGGGGATAGAGATTAGATTTACGGCAGTTTCAGAGGTGGGTGATTCGTAATAAAATTATCTAAAACCCTCGCTGGAGGTGACTGGGGCCGACCTATAGCCCTAATACTCGTGAGGGCTATATATTATTTAGCTAAGAGAATCATTGCATTCTGATCATTTTCACATGTATCATTAGCCTGAAATGGCCTGTATCCTATGTTAAGGGCTGTTTTTTTGGAGACGATTTGATTCCTTCCAAACTGATTTGATTCCTTCGCTAAGTTCTCTCAATCTAATTAAAATTAAATCCTATCTGCTGCCCATTTGGTTATGTCGCTTGTAGGATCTAACAGGCTTGCGGTAAGTCACGTGTTAACCAATCCCGAGAACGCTGCATAGTGCTTTCAAGGGAACATTGATGACAAAGATTTTTTGGTTGGCTCAGCTGAATTAGCCGGCTCGTCTTTTCATGTTGCCGCGGTCCCGACATTGTGGCACCATAATACGGGGTAGATATATGGACTGATCTTTGGTGTAAACATTGGGGGTAAATTGACACAGTGAACCTATCTCCCCTCTTCGACTGTAAATGGACGAGTCCAGCCGCGACCATGATGTCATAATGCTATTAAATATCCATGGTATGGGCGCTCAGAACACCAAATTCAATTGAAATACATAAGATCCTATATAGCGACATGTACGATTTGGGAGCATCGATAGGATATTAATTTATTAAGATTGGGGCTCTCTAATAAATAAGCATAAGAACCGACCCCCCACCTCTTTAGAAATCCTTCATAGTCCTGAATCTTTCATACCCAATCATTCAGGTCTACACTGTGGCCTTATAAGGACATTTGGGGATCATGCATGGTACATGCATCTCCCATAGATAATGTACTTCCACAGATTTCAAAATCATTGACTGGAGTATAAAAGTTTGAGAATAGGCCTCGGCTCCAAAGAGAGCTTGTCGTAAGAGGTGACTAACTGGGGCACCCCGGTGTGACAAGGAAGAGGACCCCGGGAGTTGAGAGGAATAGGACGCTACCTGTGTGATACCCAGGTGTGAAGAGGAATAGAAATCAAACCTCGTGATATGAGTGAAATAGTGTTGAAAAGAGACGCTAAATAATATTCATTCACTCACTAAAAGACCTGATGGACCATATCGGTTCTGGACAAATAAAGTTGGAACACCTAACCCAGATTTGGTATGTGGATATCGAGCCGCAAGATGTCGCTTTGTATCAGGTGTAAGATAAGAGTTCAGTCCCTTTCCGCAACAGATTCAGTGAAAAGTATGACAAACTGAAAACTATCGGACTCGACCATTCAAGCTTATCTCTTTGAGACGACTTTATTAGCCTAACCTTTAAATGTCCTGAAGGTGGACAGTTTCAACCAAGATTAGGACTTCTAACCCAATGTACAGTTGCTGAATTTTCAATATTTTGTGTTGAACAGATTAGAGAAAGTTAATTATTTGATTACCATGTTTTAGATGAACATTTGTGCTCACCAACTAAATCAGTCTCTATGTGGGTATCTCCAGACGTCTGACAGATCTGTTTAAATCCTAATTATGGGTATAATGAAGCATTTTTTTGCAACAACCTATGAATTTGATAATGGAAATTTGTATTTGGTGAAAAAACGATTGTGGAATATTTGGAAGTCTGTTGGCGATCCTGGAATCTGAACAATCCGAAATATTAATTCAAAATTCAAGGCCTAGAAAAACAGAAAAAGGGTCTTTAAAAAGCTGGGATTTTATACATGCAAGTCAAAAAATTTTAATGTAATTTTGATTTCTGTTCACCTGACCATCTGTTAACTTTTGTTGTTTGTCTGTGCGATATCTCCCGTTCCTATAAAGGGAATTTCAATACTACGGACACCTGGCAAGTGGCAATGGAAACACCAAATCTTGCCTTGTGTTGATATAAGACGATCGGTTTGAAAAATGGAAGGTTTTCAGGCCCGTCTGTCAAATCTAGAACAATCCCCCTTTTGTACATTGAGAGTACAAAGAGCCTGTCAATGCAGGGACCCGGCCATGACTTCAGCTGATCAGCTACTGGTTCATATAATTTCATTGCCCTATCTTTCAACCCAAGAGAATATTTTGAACTGATGAAAACTGACATAATTTTGGACACATGTACTGCATTTTCCCCAGAACTGAAAGGAAGCCATTGTGCTTAGAATAATATACATGAAAACATGCTGATGGAGTGTTCTGCACCGAGTCTGAACTAGTTCTCTCATAACCTTGCACTATCTTACTGGACCTCGATTTCTCCCCGATTCACTGTCGGACGATTATTATGGTCGTTGACGCTCATCATATAGCCGAGATATCTTCATTATACATGGTCAGGTTTATGTATTTCCAACTGGCTCCGTTTATCGTGGCAGCGTCTGCTCCGGTATTATTCCGTAATGAATCAAGTGGAATCGATGCATGACCCAAGTCGATGTTCTATGGTCTCAATTGGACGGTCGCGATTGCGAGACTCCCCAGATAGAACATTTCCTGGCAGCTAGACTGGTCAGTTGGTGCGAACACACAAAACCCGTTCTCGGATCAGCCAATTTGGCAACTGTCCCTTTTACGCCAGAACAAATTTGTTTTCATTGAGACTGTTTGCCATTTGCGCCCCAAAACCAGGAATGTCTGGACATAGAACCATCTGTATATTATCGGATTATGAAGATAGATGATAAAGATAAAATGATTGTTTTTAACTGAAATCCCTTCCTAGACTTCTGATTTACGTAGAAGGTTCTGAGGTTTTCCAGAGCAGATTTTATGGGAAGGTATGATTTAGTTGATATAATTATGCACTAAATGATCATAACCGTGGACAGAATAGCTGACCTGGGAAAAGAAATCTCAGAAGGCATAAAAAAGTCTCGGAGATGGCGAGAGCTTGCTAAGTCCATGTCTTCAACCTACTACAGTCAAACGATGTGCTTGTGACACTAGGAGCAATCTATTACACTAATACTTATAAAAGATACTCCAAAGTCAGATTTGACGGCAAATGTAACTCAAAGATCTCTATATGTGAGTTTGTTTTATCAAATCCTATACATAGGATTCAAACTGGAATCATTTGAAGGATTTGCTTTTTTACAATATATAACGAGTTCCACATGTGTAATATATAATTGCAGAAATGCAACTCTCTTGACGAACTCAAAGCGTTGTTGGGTATATCCTGTCACTAACAAACATAGAAGATGCTTCACTTACAAAGAAGATGTTTCACTTGCATAGAAGATGCTTTAGTATCTCTGAGCGTCTGATCCGTTACTCGGAAAAAAAGAAAGAAAAAGAAATGTAACTCCTGTCGAACCCAACCAACCGTTGGTTTTCGTCAAGAGTTCCATTTCTTGTTTGTGGATGAACACGGCCTGCCGAGTAACGGATCAGACGACCATGAGCAACTACATGATCATTACTTCCATCCATCTATGATCGCAAGTGTTCCTCAAATATTTTATGCCTGGATCACAGACAGAAACTGTCGCTCAAATGTCCCAGCTGACTAGTTGTTCAATCCGTCTTCTGTCAGAGTGACTCAAAATATTGATATACACCACTAGTCTACACGTGCCTGTGGTGTCCGATCTGTGTATTTAATATACTCTTACTCAGATAGATAGATAGATATTTGTTTATTAACGTTTTGGGCTTTTCCCCAGTCTTTAACATTGATACGCATAATACATTCCTTCATGGACCTGGTCACATATTTCGGCGCAATACGTCTGTATTCAGATAATGATTCGAATCGTTTTCCTGAAAATGTTTTTTTACCCGTAATACCTATCCGCTTGCAATCTGAACCACAATAAACTCGCTTGTTTAACCGACAGACATTCATATTCATAGTTTTGCCCCAAAACTTCCTATGCATATTTCCCCAACACCTAGCGAAAAACGACATGCTGTATTATGCACTGCATTTTTTCACGACTTACAGTACTCGTTTCCAAAATCACAGATCCTTAATTGATAACAGGCCACACGAGAGAATTATATAACTTAGTGAACGTGCTGTACAATAAATTGCCAATACATGTTGAGTTGGCTATAACTATAATCTCAATGCCCAAGATAGGTGCAACTGTGCTTTTAGCATTCCCGCCACCGATGATTCCTGAACCCAGAATCTCCTCGATCTAGCCTCTAGAATATCTCCACCACGCCCATTGGCTTAATGGAGATTTTGGGCAGACACCACATTTCTGTTTAAACAGAGTTCCTCAACACCAAATAAACCAACTACAATCCTTCAAGTTCATTCTAGCATTCCCGCCACCGATGATTCCTGAACCCAGAATCTCCTCGATCTAGCCTCTAGAATATCTCCACCACGCCCATTGGCTTAATAGAGATTTTGGGCAGACACCACATTTCTGTTTAAACAGAGTTCCTCAACACCAGATAAACCAACTACAATCCTTCAAGTTCATTCTAGCATTCCCGCCACCGATGATTCCTGAACCCAGAATCTCCTCGATCTAGCCTCTAGAATATCTCCACCACGCCCATTGGGCTTAATAGAGATTTTGGACAGACACCGCATTTCTGTTTGAGCAGGAGTTTCTCAACACCAGATAAACAAACTACAATCCTTCAAGTTCATTCTAGCATTCCCGCCACCGATGATTCCTGAACCCAGAATCTCCTCGATCTAGCCTCTAGAATATTTCCACCACGCCCATTGGCTTAATGGAGATTTTGGGCAGACACCACATTTCTGTTTAAACAGGAGTTCCTCAACACCAGATAAACCAACTACAATCCTTCAAGTTCACCACAGGAAATCTAAGTATTGCAGAATATATTCGATCGTTGTCTTGACCGGAGGATATTCGCCCTGAAGTTTGAGGATAATTATCATTATAACAGTATTCTGTTTCAACTTGTTTCGAGTTCCGTTCGTGACACCCCTTATTTCGGTTCCACGACAGGATGTGTAGTTGGGAACAGCGGTCGACTATCGTAGGTCTAGAGTTTATATTAGAGATGTTGAGAAAGGGGAATTCAGAGATTTTTATTGAGTCAGGAGGGGCGAGGTTCTAATTGGTTCAGGGGATTCTGAAAAAGGGGTATTCAGAGGTACTTATTGGTTCAGGAGATGTTGAGGAAGGGGAATTCAGAGGTTTTGATTGGTTCAGATGTTTAAGGGGAATTCAGAGTATCAGATTGGGTCAGGAGATGTGGAAAGGGAATCCTTAGGTTCTCACTGGTTCAGGGGATGGTGAGGAAGGGGAATTCAGAGATTCTGACTGGCTCAGAAGAGGCGCTTAATGGGAAATACATAAGTTCTGATTGGTTGAGGATATGTTGTGGAAGGGAAATTCAGAGGTTGTGATTGGTTCAGGAGATGTCGAGGAAGAGTTTATGATTTTGGTAATGATGACCAGGACTCGCAGTATAAAGTTGATCTGCTATGAAATTGTGTTAGATTGAATCTGCTCTAGTTTTGGAGACTGATTCGGGTTCCTTCCCCAGTATCTGACGGACTCGTCTGATGCTCGCTTTTGTCGCTCGTGGAAGAATCTCAAGAGATTCACGCCTCGAGCGGACCATCAGACACCTAATGACACAAATCATTACGGTTCTTTGAATGCAATTCTGCCTATCACATTTACAGTACAACCACCAAAACCGTTTCTTTGCAATCAGACCGCGACGCGCACTGTCTGTTATTTGTACCGCAGCAAAACGAAGTATTGTTATGGAAATCTAACGCCGCATATTATGACGGCCGAGAGGGGCCATCGCGTCTTTCATTTCTAATTTAACGCGATGGAGCGATGGAGCTATGCGATGGAACGATGGAGCTATGCGATGCGCGATGGAGCTATGCGATGGAGCGATGGAGCTATGCGATAAAAAGTCGCGCTATGCGAAGCGCGATGAGGCTATGCGATGGAGCTATGCGATGGAGCGATGGAGCTATGCGATAAAAAGTCGCGCTATGCGATGCGCGATGAGGCTATGCGATGGAGCTATGCGATGCGCGATGGAGCTATGCGATGGAGCGATGGAGCTATGCGATGGAGCTATGCGATGGGGCTATGCGATGGAGCTATGCGATGGAGCTATGCGATGGATGCGATGGAGCTATGCGATGGAGCTATGCGATGGAGCTATGCGATGGATGCGATGGAGCTATGCGATGGGGCTATGCGATGGAGCTATGCGATGGAGCTATGCGATGAAAAGTCATTGCGCATGTTCGTTAAAAAACGAGGCTGAGTTGGACGCCATTATTCAACATTCAACGAGGAAGTAAAGCTCTATTTGTTGTGCCTGTTTTGGTGTTTCTCACAAGTTTTATTTTAAATATTCGCCGTCAAACAAATGATGATTTTCGGAAGTACCGGTATATATAATTTAAATATTAACTATATACATGAACGTCACAGGACCTACGAAGTAGGGTAGGCATTAGGACTCCGACGCGAACTGAGTTCTTGGAAATCTCCACCCCCAGTTGAAATCCTGCCTATATTAAGATGGGCAGTGCCCAAGTCAGAATCAGCAGTGATTTTCATCAAAAATCACCAGAAATTTTCATCAAAAGTAGGTCAGCTCAGAACGTGTTGGGAAGAGTCCCCTAATGCAACTTCATGCCAAAAATCAAGGTTCTAATGTCAACGATTCTCCTTATTTTGCCGACGAAAGTATTCGGATGGACTGACTGACTGACTGACTGACTCATTACCGGACAATTTGCAATCTGTAGCCTACTTCGTAGGAATAATTTCAATCGAAAGGTATATTAAGCTTTGACCATGTCAAGAACACAGATATTTTATATTTGTTGGGGAGCCGATCACAGAGCCAGATTTTGAATGTGAATGAGCAAGGATGATGCTTATTGGAAAGTAAAATCTGCATTCAATATATAGATATAATACCGTATAGGTTTATTTTTGCTTTTGCTTTACTCTAGCGGTTTTTCCGCTGCCTTGTTTTTTTGTGTGTCGTGTTTGTTCGTTTTTTTTGTTTTTTTTTTTTTCGCTGAAATATTGGGGAGGGGGGGGCGCATTGCCCTCCGCTACCCCCCTCTTCCGCCGTCCCTGCCTCGCCTACCGTGACGCTGTTTCGCAGTGAACTCAATAACGAAAGGAGGAGAAAGAGAAGGGCTAAAAATTGGCAGCTACCGGTCAAGCAGAATTATAGGCATATACAACCCAAACAGAAGAATGGGCTGTTGAAAACTGCATCATGCCACAAATAAATACATTCATGCTGCTATCTATGGAAGACGGATGCGGCCATCGTAATGGCGTATTGTCGCCCTCTGAATCGGAGAAAACTTAAGCTTACTATACAGGGTGCCAATGGCCGACAGAGGAAACCAAAATGCGCCATTGCGACAATACGCCAAAGCTACCGTTATCGTGTATGTATTTAAAACTGTACAGGTAATAATTAACCAGTTATTTAATGATAAAACGAAATGGTTATTTTGACGGAGGGACCTTAGTAGTATAGTCACCGCATATAGACTCCCATTTTGCCGGGGGAGATAACTCTTTGGGGCGCCAGGGGGCGTTATTGGGGCGGGTTGTGGAGGTCAAGTGCACTATAGTTCCGACAGGTGGCGCCACCAGGTCACATGACTTTTGATCTAGAATTCTTCCGCGGTGATGCGGTCTGGCGGTGATGCGATCAAAAAAGCTGCGAAAGTAGTCCCATGTCAACCAAGTGACTCCAATGTTAATGTATACGGGGAATGCCTAAAAAGAGTATGGGAATAGACGTTTTGAGACCGAGGTGGACCCCTAGTGGCCGATTGGGTCGAGTGAGGTGTCAAAGTGAAGCCCTCCTCCAGGGCTATCAAGTCATGGGTGGTTGCATGTAAAAGTTTCTCCAGAAAAAATATATAAAAAGCGAAACACTGACTTTACCCCTACAATAGGGGAAAACCACTATCAATCCTATTCAAAAGAGCTAATATCGGTTTCCGGGCTTATCGGGGCCTGCCTATCAAGTCATGGGTGGGTACATGTTTTCACAGAAAAAAAATATAAAAAGCGAAACACGGACTTTACCCCTACAATAGGGGAAAACCACTATCAACCCTATTCAAAAGAGCTAATATCGGTTTCCGGGCTTATCGGGGCCTGCCTATCAAGTCATGGGTGGGTACATGTTTTCACAGAAAAAAAATATAAAAAGCGAAACACGGACTTTACCTCTACAATAGGGGCCTGATTCGCACATTTGCATCTATACGGGAAAATGCCTGTATGGGGTATGGGGGGGGTCATTTTTGGTGGGGGGGGGGGATTTTACTATGGGTTGTTTGGTCTTGTTTTCTTCGTCTCGCCACGAAAAACACGATGGGAGGGGTCTCGAAGTTAAGCGGTGAAATTTTCCGAAAAGTTCACGGAGGTCGGGATAGGCCCATACTGGCTCAGGGGGATAGGTCCATATTGGGAAATTCACACATGTTCATTACGATATGCGTTGTTTGTTTTTCTCGTCTCGCCACGCAGAACACGATGGGAGGGGTCTCGAAGTTAAGCGGTGATTTTTTTTGAAAACGTCACTGTGCGCATGCGTAGTGGGTAAATAGCGACGGGTGGACGTTTTGGGGTTTAGGTCAGCCCCTAGTGGTCCCATGGTGTCGTATGAGGTCTTATTTTGAAGCTCTCGTGGAGGAGCACCCGACTGGGCTAACGTATCGTCCGTTTTCAATATTCTGCACATGCGCAGTCTCGCCGTAGTATAGAAAGACATTTTGGGGGTGCGTAGGGGTGTGTTTGGGGTAGAGATGGCACACTATTGGTCCAAATGGGTCGTGGGAGGTGTCAAAGTTAAGCTTTTGTGGGGTAGAGTCAGAATGGCGTGTTTTTTATGGCAAGTCGCGTCAATCTGCGCATGCGCAGTTGGGTATAGTAAGTAAAGTGGTCATTGTGGGGGTGTGTTTGGGGTAGAGATGTTCTGCGCATGAGCAGTCTGGCCGTAGTATAGAAAGCAGACAGTTTGGGCGTGCGTAGGGGTGTGTTTAGGATAGAGATGGCACACTATTGGTCCGAATGTGTCGTGGGAGGTGTCATCTTGTAGCCCTCGTGGTGCAGACCCCGATTTGTGGGATGTCCATGTCATCTGTGACGTCATCAGCACGAGTAGTAGCCAAAGTGGACAGTTTGGGGATCCGAAGGAAGGTATTTGATGTAGAGATGGACCATCCATATCTGTCATGCATTATACCATATCTTAGCTGTATTATACCATATCTGTCCTGAATTATACCATATCTGTGCTGTATTATACCATATCTGTCCTGTATTGTACCATATATGTCCTGTATTATAAAATATATGTCCTGAATTATACCATATCTGTCCTGTATTATACCATATCTGTATGTATTATACAATGATGAGGGACACGTGTTCATTCCTATATCTACAGACACCACCACCACCACCACCACCGAGCGTTGACGCCCGTCAACGCCCGATGGTGGTGGTAACTCCCGTGGGGCGGAGCTCGGCAATTTTACATCCGGAACCTTGTCAACATCCGGGTTTCCCAGTGGATTTTTCTCGTCGTTCCTCCGTCTTCCATGTGGGTACTGTGGGTTTACATCCGAGTCCTCATCTTACATCCGGGGTTTTCCATGTTTACTGTCACGTGACCGGAACCGGAAGTTGTCATAAGACAGATGGCGCCTTGCCGGAATAAGTAGGACAATATCGGGGCGCCACCTGTCTTGTGACAACTTCCGGTTCCGGTCACGTGACAGTAAAATTGAAAAAAAAAACGGATGTAAGATGAGGACCCGGATGTAAAACCACAGTACTCGCCGCATCGAAGATGGAGGAACGACGGGAAAAACCCACTGGGAAACCCGGATGTTGACAAGGTCCCGGTTGTAAAATTGCCGAGCTCCGCCCCACGGGAGTTGGTGGTGGTGTCTGTAGATATAGGAATGAACACGTGTCCTTCATCATTGTATAATACATGACAAATATTGTAAACACAGGGCAGATATGGTATAATACAGCACAGATATGGTATAATACAGCAAGGATATGGTATAATGCATGACAGATATGGATGGTCCATCTCTACACCGAATACCTTCCTTCACACCCCCAAACTGTCCACTTTGGCTCAGATGACATGGACATCCCTCAAATCGGGGTCTGCACCACGAGGGCTACAAGATGACACATCCCACGACACATTCGGACCAATAGTGGTCCATCTCTACCCCAAACACATCCCCACGAACCCCAAACTGACCACTTTACTTACTACATCCAACTGCGCATGCGCAGATTGAGGCCACTTGCTATAAAAAATACGCCATTCTGACTCTACCCCACAAAAGCTTCACTTTGACACCTCCCACGACCCATTTGGACCAATAGTGTGCCATCTCTACCCCAAACACACCCCTACGCACCCCCAAAAGGTCTGCTTTCTATACTACGGCCAGACTGCGCATGCGCAGAATATTGAAAACGGACGATACGTTAGTCCACCGCTTAACTTCGAGACCCCTCCCATCGTGTTTTTCGTGGCGAGACGAAGAAAACAAGACCAAACAACCCATAGTAAAATAAAAAAAATGAAAAAAATGACCACCCCACACCCCATACAGGCATTTCCCCGTATAGATGCAAATGTGCGAATCAGGCCCTGTTGTAGAGGTAAAGTCCGTGTTTCGCTTTTTATATTTTTTTTCTGTGACTTGATAGGCAGGCCCCGATAAGCCCGGAAAACGATATTAGCTCTTTTGAATAGGGTTGATAGTGGTTTTCCCCTATTGTAGGGGTAAAGTCAGTGTTTCGCATTTTATATATTTTTTCTGGAGAAACTTTTACATGCAATCACCCATGACTTGATAGCCCTATAGGAGGGCTTCACTTTGACACCTCACTCGACCCAATCGGTCCACTAGGGGTCCACCTCGGTCTCAAAACGTCTATTCCCATACTCGTTTTAGGCATTCCCCGTATACATTAACATAGGAAGTCACTTGGTCATGTTGGTTGACATGGGACTACTTTCGTAGCTTTTTTGATCGCATCACCACCAGACCGAATCACCGCGGAAGAATTCGAGGTCAAAAGTCATGTGACCTAGTGCACTTGAATTCCACAACCCGCCCCAATAGCTCCCCCTGGCGCCCCAAAGAGTTATCTCCCCCGGCAAAATGGGAGTCTATATGCGGTGACTATACTACTAAGGTCCCTCCGTCAAAATAACCATTTCGTTTCATCATTAAATAACTGATTAATTATTACCTGTACAGTTTTAAATACATACATGTAAATATATCATCTTGATTATAGGCCTGCAAGTCATAACCATTTAACCCTAAATAAAGTAATACTCATTTGTATATAATGTACCGAGTATTTCAGTGTTATCTTGGACACGCATGCTAGATTAATTTGCGAATATGGCTGATAATAAATGCAGTCAGCCGTCCTGAAATTCAGGAAGAAATTCTGAATGATTTGTAGGCCTAACCATCAGTATCGGGAACAGGCGGGCTATTAGAAGCCATATAGGCTAACAAGCATAGATGGCTGGCGACGCTTAGGAATGGGAGATACCCCCCCCCGACCCAGGTCAGCCAATATATCTCTGAGTTTTCAGCTCATATATGCTTTTCTACATCAACCACCACCCACCGCACACCAGACCCGAGACCCCCCTCCTGCCCACCCACCGTCCCCACACCGTCCATATTGTATACATGTAGTCATGTGTCATGTTACATTCTTCGGGGACGAGTGAAGTTTAGAAGCCAAAGACGCCATACTTAATGCCGCATGCAATCAAACTCAGTCAAAACACCAGAGCTAGATACATGAATAGTTTATCTCCACTGCTCTGGGCCCCTAAACTATACAACCTCCCATTCTTCGAAAAGATTCCATGACTCTGGATTCACATTTTCGAAAATGAAAGTGACGGAAATAAAGACCATTGTCGTCTTTTTGTTTTTGAATGCCCAATAGTCTTTCGAGAACCATCTCTGGATACAGTCAGACCCTATTCGCCTGATAAAGTCTGCAAAGTATGGATTGTAAACTGATGACATACTATAATCATTGTGATGATGAAGCTTCCGCATCTGCGCAAAAGACGAAGCGGAAGACGACAATGCGCCAACTGTTCTCGTGTTGTCGTTATGTCGCCCCCGCCAATGCGACATTGCGCCAATACGACAACAGGCATTGTCGTGATGTCGCCCCGCCAATGCGACAATGCGACAATACGACAACTAGGGCGCCATTGCGTCAACTGTACCGTTGTCGTGTTGTCGTGATATCGTGTTGTCGCCTTTTAAAAATGCGCCAACACGACAACACGATAACGGTAGCTTTGGCGTATTGTCGCAATGGCGCATTTTGGTTTCCTCTGTCGGCCATTGGCGCCCTGTATAGTAAGCTTAAGTTTTCTCCGATTCAGAGGGCGACAATACGCCATTACGATGGCCGCATCCGTCTTCCATAGATAGCAGCATGAATGTATTTTTTTTGTGGCATGATGCAGTTTCCAACAGCCCATTCTTCTGTTTGGGTTGTATATGCCTATAATTCTGCTTGACCGGTAGCTGCATGCCAATTTTTAGCCCTTCTCTTTCTCCTCCTTTCGTTATTGAGTTCACTGCGAAACAGCGTCACGGTAGGCGAGGCAGGGACGGCGGAAGAGGGGGGAACGGAGGGCAATGCGCCCCCCCCTCCCCAATATTTCAGCGAAAAAAAAACAGAAAAAAACGAACAAACACGACACAAAAAAAACAAGGCAGCGGAAAAACCGCTAGAGTAAAGCAAAAGCAAAAATAAACCTATACGGTATTATATCTATATATTGAATGCAGATTTTACTTTCCAATAAGCATCATCCTTGCTCATTCACATTCAAAATCTGGCTCTGTGTTCGGCTTCCCAACAAATATAAAATATCTGTGTTCTTGACATGGTCAAAGCTTAATATACCTTTCGATTGAAATTATTCCTACGAAGTGGGCTACAGATTGCAAATTGTCCGGTAATGAGTCAGTCAGTCAGTCAGTCAGTCCATCCGAATACTTTCGTCGGCAAAATAAGGAGAGCCGTTGACATTAGAACCTTCATTTTCGGCATGAAGGTGCATTAGGGGACTGTTACCAACACGTTCTGAGCTGACCTACTTTTGATGAAAATTTCTGGCTGATTCTGACTTGGGCAGTGCCCTTCTTAATATAGGCAGGATTTCAACTGGGGGTGGAGATTTCCAAGAACTCAGTTCGCGTCGGAGTCCTAATGCCTACCCTACTTCGTAGGTCCTGTGACGTTCATGTATATAGTTAATATTTAAATTATATATACCGGTACTTCCGAAAATCATCATTTGTTTGACGGCGAATATTTAAAATAAAACTTTTGAGAAACACCAAAACAGGCACAACAAATAGAGCTTTACTTCCTCGTTGAATGTTGAATAATGGCGTCCAACTCAGCCTCGTTTTTTAACGAACATGCGCAATGACTTTTCATCGCATAGCTCCATCGCATAGCTCCATCGCTCCATCGCATAGCTCCATCGCTCCATCGCATAGCTCCATCGCATAGCTCCATCGCATCGCTCCATCGCATAGCCCCATCGCATAGCTCCATCGCATAGCTCCATCGCTCCATCGCGCATCGCATAGCTCCATCGCATAGCCTCATCGCGCATCGCATAGCGCGACTTTTTATCGCATAGCTCCATCGCTCCATCGCATAGCTCCATCGCGCATCGCATAGCTCCATCGTTCCATCGCATAGCACCATCGCTCCATCGCGTTAAATTAGAAATGAAAGACGCGATGGCCCCTCTCGGCCATCATAGCATATCGATCTCCAAATATTCGTACCAGAACACCCTCGGTGTCAATCACAAGTAACTTGGTTTCTTCCTGTTGAGTAGAAACCATTAGGTAGACACGTCAATTCAGAGGGAAAATCCGGCAAGGCCGAATGATTTGTGCAAGAGAGGGGCTCTAGTGTCGACCTGGTGGATAGTAGGCCTATATGGGTAAACGCATTTCCTGGGAGTTTCTTTCGATGTGCATGATTTTTCCTCAGTGTATGGAGCTCGAATTGATACCACATTCAAGGTACGGGTGATTGGGTGGGGATGGAAGGTGTTTAAAAACAAAATTCCACAAGTTTTCAATCTCACTATACTGGAAGTTAAAGGATCCGGGTGAAGCGGGTGGTCGAACAGGAGGGACACAACAGGCTGGGATGATCAAAGAGGTGGATGATAATGTGGGCGTCGACATCTTAGAGAGCCGGACGAATTACTTAAACAAACATAATTGATGAATGATATGTCTGACGAGCGTATGCCGTATATCGCCATCGGACGATCGAAATCCTCTAAAACAGTAGCTCCTAATTTCATTTCTACATTTGACAATTTCCTCAACCGGCATAAAATATAACAGGTGACATGAGAAAACTATGTCAGTGTGACCTAATTTGCCGTTTCTGACCTAATTCCGGATACATATCTTAATCGTCCTTTGGATGCAACTGCAATCCGCATTAATTTGCACATTTCGCAAATTAGCCCCACACAAGAAATAAATGCATGGTTTTGTGCAAACAAAGTAAACCTACCTTGATTGGAGAATCCATGATGTCTGGAACGACCGGCATGGTTATTTCTTCAAAAACCTATATCGTTATTTCGACGATTTGACTTCCAAGTCGTTTCATTTCCGGACTCGTGGTACCCCCGGTATATGATTTGAAATGTATTTTTTCCCCCGGCAAATCCATGGTTTAACTGCCATCAATTAACGCGCGTTGGGCGTTAAAACAATTCAAGAATCACACACAATCAGCTAGATATGTTTTAAGCGTATTGAATTGTTTCATAATTTATGTTACGGCGGAGAACGTGGTTGAACCACTGATCGTTTAGGAAATAACACATATGCAATAATCTATATCTGGCTCCGTGCGTGACATGATAGCAAGCCCGCTTTTTTATATATTTCTTGGGTTAATACCAAGGAAGATGATATTGGATGTTATAAACTAAAGTCGTTGATTGGCATGAACGAATTTAACTTGAACCGTCTGTTATCTTATGATGAGTGAACTTCTTATCTTTCGTTATTGCTTACGCCAGCAGCAGTCTTATGTTCTGTGGGATACAGAACCCAAACTCCATCGTGTGGCCATCTCGTGTAGGGTAATTATCACTGCCACCTGATTTCGAACTATTTTCATGGTTTATTTTTACGAAAAAAAAAAAGAATGACAGCACGGACTTTGCTAATTATAAAAAGGACTTCGGAAATGGTGTCATGTTTTAAGAACGGTATTTGCGTTTGGCAAAGGGAGAAGCCAAAAGCCAGCAAACATGGAAGCTGCAGCATTTGGGAGCTTGGGTTAGTAGGCCTACCCCTTGAGTCGATGTTTATGTCCGATTGCTCACATCAGAATCTGTTGGTATGTGAAGAGAGAAAAGTGCAGAACAGAGACCGTGGGGCATATAAAGCAATGTGGTTCATTAATGTGATAATAGACTTGCTAAGTTTGGCGCATTTCAACAGTCATATCTCGAGGAATTCCAAACTTTCACCGATATTTGCTGTGTGATAAGGAACATAACGAACACACCACTATATGCTTCGGGCAACGTTGGTGTATACGTGTATACAATCTTCACACCTGGTATTTCTGTATGAATTCTTTTCGCATTTAGCCCCTGTGGGAGATCCCTGCTATATTCATTACACCAAGTCAATTTCTACGTTTCCACTTCGAACTTGCCTTGATATATCCGGCTCGCTTCAATGTTCAAAGAACTTATAAATAGAATGAGGTCAGATATATCAAGGCAAGTTCGAATGGGAACGTAGAAATTGGTTTGGTGTATAATGAAGACAGTCAAAGAAGGAATCGTGAGATTTCCCAATATCACGAGATTTCAGAAAGCCTTGATACACAATTTAGGCGCTTAAAGTTAAATTTAAGTTAAATTCAGATTTCTGGAATAATAAATGTAAAAGGCCAAATAAGAAGGTATCTTGTGCGAACCTGAAATGGTCTGGTCGATCACATTATAGGTTTCAGGACGTTCTATTTGACTGTTCCATTGCATTATTCATTAGATAGAATAGTGAAGAGTACCGGGACCACAATGCACAATGACCACCAAGCTGTTCTGCCAATGATAAAGTAGGCCTATATGTATACAAATCTGCATCAGTTTTCATCAAATACGATTTGTTATTTCTTTATGGATTTATATATACTATGCGTGAAATGTCACTCAACTGAGAGTGGAAATGTATCCCACTCCAGTGCTGCACTTGAGGGGAAAATGGCACTCGACTTGAGTTCCGCTCAAGTTGAGAGAGAAGAACTTTCACCCAAATGGAGTGGAATCATTTCACTCAACTTGAGTGAGTAATCACCCTAAACATTTCACTCGCATTGATTGAATTTCACTAAGCTTTACAGGTATAAATTTCCAGTCTTACTAGAGTGAACTTTTCACTCCATTTTGTTAGAGTATATGATGTAAAGAGATGCATCAGACTGTTGAAGCTGAGGAAGTTCCAAATGCCTGCATGTTCACGCCAGAACAAGGACTTTTCTACATAAATATACTAACCGCCCCCTTCCCCGCCCAACCTTTCCACCCACACGCATGTATGCACACCCTCACAAAACGTTCAATCATTCCAAAGATTCAATCGACACAGCTCGCAGGTGTATTACCATCGCAGAGGAAGAAAAGAGTACAGTGTTTAAGGCAATTCTATTAATCTTATATGATCGAACCGCGGTGTAGACAGAAAACTCCGATAATCAACCCCGGAATGCGAAGGGACACCTCTTGGGGGAATCGGTCAAAAAGATCGAAGAGATTGCGGTAAGCGTGTCTGAGGTAACGAAGTGAAACCGACTGCTTTTCTCGATGCTCTGTTTGCTCTAACAGTTACATCATTCCGAAGTTGGCTTGCTTCCATCAACTCGATATTGATCCGATTGCCGTACTGATGCTAAAAATACGTAAACTTAGTGCTTGTATTCTCTATTCCAGCATTCCGTTACGGATTATAAAACAGCCTGACGAGGGATTTCAATTTGTGTGAACGGCACTAGCCTGTTGAACAGTTCCATCTCTCATGGTGTATTCACTGCGCGATCGTTCTTCGAGAAAAGTTTTTCTTAAAAAATTGAGCCTCAGGGTAGAACGGCACTTCCACATGTCATAACATTCAAACAGCATCACAGCATCTTCTTTCCACCAAGCATATTTCTACGTTAACACTTAAAGTGATCGTAAACCCTGAAGTAAAGTTTCCATCAAATGAAAGACCATTGCAAACAATGTGGGAAAATATTTATTTTAATTTTTTATGATCTTTTATTACACAGAGTAAACTGCAAATAAAGTATGGTATTCTATGGTAGTCTGTTGCAATCATATTTAGGTCCAGTGACGTCACACTGCCTTAACTGTGTATGCACTTTCCAATGCTTGATTCAAGCTTAAGGTGTGTATTCTTTGAATTTCAACACAGACTTACGGTTCCAATGTGTATGTTTCACCAAAATCTGGGAGATGGTAACTCGTAAGGGTCAAGTCAATTTAAAAAAAATTTCCCCCGATTTTGGTGAAACATGCACATTGGAACAGTGAGTCTGTGTTGAAATTCAAAGTATACACACCTTAAGCTTGAATCAAGCATTGGAAAGTGCATACACAGTTTGAAATATATGCATTAAGGCAGTGTAACGTCACTGGACCTAAATATGATTGCAACAGACCACCATAGAATATCATAATTTATTTGCACTTTACTCTGTGTAATAAAATCGTAAAAAATTTAAATAAATATTTCTCCACACTTTTTGCAATGATCTTTGATTTGATGGAAACTTTACTTGAGGGTTTACGATCACATTAAAAATAAGAGTTCGAACTGAGAGCGTAGAAATTGACTTGGGATGAGAAGATGCACTACAGTGGATATACCAAGCGTATATTCTTTCTTTGAAATAATTATGGAGTTCAGCCCGATGTCTAAGTAGCATAAAAGTTCATAACTGAACCATCGGATATATGATACTTCTTTATTCCCGTATTTATTTCACCGAAAAATTGTCGTAGTTTACTAAAATGTCTTGTCTACATTTTTCACTGTTTTATATTTCGTCTGATATGCACACAGTAAGCAGTATGAACCCATTTTTATTAAATCGTTCATTGAAGCCAATATGTTCGGCACTTATTGAACTAATAACTACTCCGGTACTAATTATTTTACAGAAACGTGCTTTGTGTCGGGTCCAATGTATGCGGATAGTAGGATACAACGTTCACATTCTGCAAGTCAATGTCTTGCCTGATACAATTATTTTACCGGCAATTCTAAGGTTTTGTCTGAAGTAAATGAGGTAGCCTGACGCAGACACTATATATAGACAGTGTGAATAAATATCGATTGACGATGTAAATTTGGCTGATTAGAGAAGTCAATCTACTTTAGGCCCTATAGGTGTCGACATTTACGTATGGTGAACCGATGGTACAAAATAAAGGAAAAAAAATTCTAAAATATTGGATTGGCGAGTAAGTATATGGAACCTGTTCAAAATATGCCACAGAGTAAGTTCAATACGTGTGCTGTCCATACTACAGATGTGAGTGAACTTGAGTGGTTTTAACTCAAGTTGAGTGAAAAGTAACTCAAGATGACTGAAAAGTAAATCAAGTTGGAGTGAACAGGTACATTTCACTCAAGCTTGAGTGAAACAGTTCACTCAAGTTTTTTTAGAGAGTACATCCAATTCCCGTGCCAATCGCAAAATACACAGTTTTCTCTTTGCATTGGATGTGATGGGCGACAATGCTTAACCTATATATAGGCCTACTAGTATTAAATATTTTTACTATTTAGTGAATATTGCAAAAATCCACAGCTAAATAAATACATGCAGATGAGCAGAATGGCACGATTAGGCCACCATACTTTTTAACCAGTGAACTGTTCAGCAGCAGGGATTAAGTTGATATCGAACGTCAGCCGATTTGACAAAGAGAACCCATGTATGGAGAACATGCAGTCTAACAGACAAGTCAGATTGCTTCTTTTCTCTTCTCAAATCATTAATCTTTTTGGTGGGATGAGGATGGAATAAAAACGAACCGTCTGTCGGACAGATGTGTGTTTTTAGGATAGCGCAAACAAAGTTCGTGGTGGAAACCTCCAGCAAAAGCTTTATAATCCCCAATCTGCTTAGCATATCGACCAGAGGGATGAGAATTCGAATTCATTGTCGAAATACATGCGATGCGCATCTACATAGAGCGCTTGATTAATTGAAAAACTTAAAAAATATGCGCTCTATTTTGAACATTTCGAATGAATCCATGATAATTGCGAAACCTTCTGTCTCTTTCATAACCATTGGCCATTGCTATCATTTCGTGAAACTTTTACCAAGTCTTTTTCAGAAGATAAATTCTGTATCTCAGTCAAGTTCACATTGTGTATGTTCATGGGGACATCCTGATATGTTCATGGGGACATCCTGATATGTTCATGGGGACATCCTGATATGTTCATGGGGACATCCTGATATGTTCATGGGGACATCCTCATATGTTCATGGGGACATCCTGATATGTTCATGGGGACATCCTCATATGTTCATGGGGACATCCTGATATGTTCATGGGGACATCCTGATATGTTCATGGGGACATCCTGATATGTTCATGGGGACATCCTGATATGTTCATGGGGACATCCTGATATGTTCATGGGGACATCCTCATATGTTCATGGGGACATCCTGATATGTTCATGGGGACATCCTGATATGTTCATGGGGACATCCTGATATGTTGGATACAATATATATTTTCGCATATCCAGGTTGAGTGGAATTGGACACATATATACCATCTCTACAATATCAGACATTGTGTAACCACAACTAATGTATTGTCTCAACAATTATCATGGATTATTCCACAATATTCAGCTCTCCACAACTCACTTTCCAGGAACCTGAAAATTCAGGACAGTTTCCTGAATTTCAGGTCATTTGTTTCCCCAAATTTTGCTGTATATGTGAGTTGAATTTCTCTGAATAATTTGAATAGTACGTTATATAAATAGCACGTAATTGCCAACTCTAACAAATGCTACTAGGCCAGAGGATATCATTATTTAAGTAGAATATGTGATCTTCCTTCGACTTATAAGATCGAAGCGAGAGTAAGCCCTCTTAATGGACTTGGTCAAAAGATTGCGAATATATATGGAGGCCATCGTTTAATTTTTTAACTTTTTGTGCGTGCTCTCCGGTTTTGGATCACGGCTCGCGCTCCAATTTATTCTTCAAACCAAGTAAACACATACCGCATAATTTCTCACTCACGCCGAACTCCATATAGTTGGTTATTTATTGTAATGCGTTGTCATTCAATTCACCGAAAGTAGTAAAAAATCATACGTAATGATACCTAATGTTAGCGATTCATAATCTTCGTTTCTACAGCTCTCCGGTCAAAAAAGCAGCTCGTAACAGGAAAATAGCAAAGTGCCAAGATTGCAGTCTTTTTTATATTGAAATATCGCAAGACAGAACGGTTTCTTCTCTGCTGGTTTTTGAATTATTGCATCTTAGTGATAACGTGCGCGTGTTACGTGTTATATAGCTCCATTATTGAGGCAATGATGTTCAAGTAGGAGATTCGCATGAACTTGCGATAATGACTTAATTATTTTGGGGAAAAATACGAATTTGACGATAGGAACAAATAAAACCAGAGCCGTGAGTTCAAATATCCCCTGCCGGATTGCTAAGAAGTCCTATGAGACAAAACAAGAAAATACTAGTACTATAATGTGACATCGATCAAGGTGGAAATAAAGGTTGTGAATAGTGTGATTTACATGCAGGATTGAACCACCATACAGTACATCCATTTTGGATTCAGATTTGGTTTGAGTCCGTTTAATCCGAAGCTTTAGGGGCCGTATTACAAGCGTCTAGTCCGTCATTCATAATTCAGCCGTCGTCTATTAAATTATATCCGCGTCCATAATCCAAAGACCTATTCCATATTCCATATAACAATATTAGCACCAAATTCAAAAAGACAATCATAGTATACATAAACATAGGCTAGTTTCCTGCAAGAGAGAAGCGTTCAACACTTTTCAATGATGCCGACAAGACATCATGATGTTCCAAAAATATAAAATCCGTATCGCTGATCAGTTTTCTTAATTCATAATAATCGTGTAAAGTCGTCATATTGAGAATGATGTATCTCAGTCACGCTTTGATTGTGGTTGTTCATATGAGCACCATGAGGATCTTGAAGTACATGGGTTCATACGGCACCTAGCCACGGGTTAAGCGGAATTAGACGCAAGTTACGAAACGTAACGCCATAGATCTTGCACGCTACGTTCGTATTTTGCTATCAGCATGCGATATGTATCGCCAAATTTCACAAACTTTGAGTGGAGGCGCTTGGTGGAATAGCCCTGTTTTATAAGTTTCTGCAACAATGTTTTGTGACGTTGATTAAAATCGTCACATTCAACACAGGATCTAGCAAATGCTACTAGGCGAGATGTGCATACGCCATATGCAGGTCCCACTGGAATATTACTGTCCAGAAAGGGATAGTTTACGATGTCGAAATTGTAATCATCTCTTTTGTCATAAAGTCGACGAGAGAGAATGGCCGCTTCATCTTTATAGAGATATAGATCTAGATATGATGTGCCTGTATGGCTATCTGTAGTTTCCTTCAAATCCAGTGAAAGTGGATATATATCCTTCACTGCGTCATTTATATATCGATTATCCACAGCGAGAATATCGTCTATATAGCGTTTTGTGAATGAGAAGGAACGGGCTTTGAATGGATCGGTTTTTGAAAGCGCCTGCATATAGTCATATTCATAAGAGAACAGATATAGGTCAGCCAACAGGGGCGCACAATTAGTACCCATTGGAATACCTATATGCTGCTAATATATTGTGTTGCCAAATTTCACATAGATATTATTAATGAGAAATTCAAGCAACTCTATAAACAAAGAAACATCCCATGAATGATATCTCTTGTATGTATTAGAGCTAAAGAATGCTTTATGGCATCCGACATTAACATATCTACGATCAGTTTTCTTGAACACAGACACTATTAATGAACTTAGATGGTCAATAAGGTCCTGATGAGGGATTGTAGTATAGAGAGTCGAGAAATCCCATGTGGATACATGTCTATACGCTATGTGACCTTTAGCATCAAGTTCTTCCGTAAGACATTTTGAGTTTTTCAATATCCAGATACATTCAACGCCAGAGTTTTTAGAAATAGTGGCGCAATACCTTTCCCAAAATGTTTTTACCTGATGTTTTTAAACATCCATCGTCAACATCTGAGATACGTTGAAACCATGACGAGAAGGATTGTTACGTACATTTATGGGCACAGAGATATGGTTATTTTTCTCTCTGCTCGACTACTAGTACTGCAAGCTAGATGATGACAAAAAATAGTTACCCATCCGGAGTTTTTTATGGATTTCAGTGGGATATTATAGGTTTCAGACAAAATGTACAGTTAATATTTGCTATTTTTGGAACATCATGATGTCTTGCCGGCATCATTGAAAACTGTTGACCGCTTCTCTCTTGCTGGAAACAAGCCTATGTTTATGTATACTATGATTGTCTTTTTGAATTTGGTGCTAATACTGTCATATGGAATATGGAATAGGTCTTTGGATTATGGACGCGGATATTCTCTAATGGACGACGGCTGAATTATGAATGACGGACTAGACGCTTGTAATTTTAACCTGTGTATGCCTGGATTCTGTTGGTGGACAAGTTGTCCCCGAGGCCGGGCCCCTGCCCCCTCCACTCATAATGGATACAACAGAAAGAAATAATATTAAGACAGACCCGAGGAACCTTAGTGCAGGTTTCTCGGCCGAGAGAGAGAGAGAAATTAAGGTTTAACGTCGCATTCAGCAATATTTCAGCTATATAGCGACGTTTCTCGGCCGAGTCTCTAATAGTTCGAAATGCACTAAGACCTTTTTCAATCCAAATGACAGATATATTTCTGACCGCGACAGGTCACGACATCAAACCTTGTAACATTGCGCTTGATGATTGTTTAGCACCGAATTCTAAATGTAATAATTTCAAGATTTCTATATGTGGACACCGTGGATGTCTCACGTGTCCACTCTTTAATACTTCAGCGTCATTTAGTTCCGCGTTAACTGGTAACTCATATTCTGTAAACTCGTATGTTGATCTTAGTTGTTCTACTACAAACTGTATTGATTTAGTTTCCTGTAAGAAGAGTGGTCAACAGTATGTTGGCAAGACCACCCAAAGACTCCATCTTAGGGTGAATGTTCACAGAAAATCCGTTAGGAAAAAGCAATTGCTTATAGGTAAGCATTTTTCTGGACCCGACCATGGCTGGGACAACTTTAGTATTCAGATCATAGACGTCGTCTATCCATCTACCAAGGATCCCCCATTTGGATTTGAGAGAAGCGGGAACTATTCTGGATGCTAGAACTTGGGTCAGTGTTTCCGTATGGTTTAAATGATAATGTCAGTGGGTTCGGCAATGTTACAAACCGCCGTAATATTACCCAGCTATTTAAACCCCATCAACGGAGACATCGCAGCCATGGTTGGAGAAAGTTTAATAGTCCGATGATTCACGATCATATCACTTTAAATTACTTAGTGGGTTTAACTAACACACCCAATAGTACACATAGCTTACATATAGTTCTGTATGCGTTACCTCTGAGGGCTTTAAATCATATAGCCAGAGATATACAACAATCTGCGTCTTCAGGAAATATAATACCACCCAAAATCACTAAAGTATGTCAAGATATAGCGTATTTTCGGCTGTATCGTCCAGTGAACATAATCGAAACATCCCAAGATCGGCTTTTCTTGAAACTCAACTACTTAGATAAAGGACTGGGCATTATTAATTTACCTCGAATCCTGAATGATCCAGAGGTACGCAACACTGTACCAAACTATTTTAAGTTCACAGAACCTCCTTGCATTTCATATAAGTATACTAAATCTATAGCCACCAAAATATTCAATTACTCTAATGCTGTTAAGGAGTTTGACTGGGACTTATACACGTCGGGGGGCTATAGTTGTGATTGTGAATCGTCGAACTTTCTCTATACACCAAGCAAACATGCTGTGACTGGTGACCTTGATGTGGTGAGTGATAAGTCACAAGCGTCTGGTCCGTCATTCATAATTCAGCCGTCGTCCATTAGAGAATATCCGCGTCCATAATCCAAAGACCTATACCATATTCCATATAACAGTATTAGCGCCAAATTCAAAAAGACAATCATAGTATACATAAACATAGGCTAGTTTCCTGCAAGAGAGAAGCGGTCAACAGTTTTGGACCTAATATTACTCCTGATGAAGGGACCTAAATATAGAGAGCCGAGAATCTGAAGGCCGACCAGAAGATAGTCCTGTCTGCTTTGGAACAGTACGTTATTGATTGGTCTAAGCGAGAAAAAGTTGAACTTACAGTACTCGCTGATTGGCTGGACCTCACCAAGAGCATGGTCGTTGAAACAATCCGTCATATGGACAGAAGTACCCTTCCCCAAGCAAAACAAGTACTGAGAAGCCCCAATTCGCAAGAAGTTCTAGCAAATCTCCAGAGTAAATTCGTCATAGTCCCAGCAGACAAAGCTCCAAATAATATAATATTCATATGTAAATATTACTATTACCAGGTGCTGGTTGAAGAATTGAGTGTAAACATATCGTCATCAATTACGTCTACTTACTCTCAAACTGCATTTGCTCTGGAAGATTTATTTAACAATCACAAAACGTTTCTCAGGGAAAGAGGTATTTTTCTTCCAACCAAACATAACGATATACCAAAAGTATACTGGACTCCCAAAATGCATAAATCACCATACAAAGCTAGATTCATAGCTGGTTCTAGAAGCTGCACCACCAAGCTTCTTTCAACCCTGTTGACGAGGGCTCTTCAGGAGGTAAACACATTTTGGGAAAGGTATTGCGCCACTATTTCTAAAAACTCTGGCGTTGAATGTATCTGGATATTGAAAAACTCAAAATGTCTTACGGAAGAACTTGATGCTAAAGGTCACATACCGTATAGACATGTATCCACATGTGATTTCTCGACTCTCTATACTACATTCCCTCATCAGGACCTTATTGATCGTCTAAGTTCATTAATAGTATCTGTGTTCAAGAAAACTGATCGTAGATATATTAATGTCGAAAGCCATAAAGCCTTCTTTGGCTCTACTACATACAAGAGATATCATTCATGGGATGTTTCTTTGTTTATAGAGTTGCTTGAATTTCTCATTAAAAATATCTATGTGAAATTTGGCAACACAATATATCAGCAGCATATAGGTATTCCAATGGGTACTAATTGTGCACCCCTGTTGGCTGACCTGTATCTGTTCTCTTATGAATATGACTATATGCAGGCGCTTTCAAAAACCGATCCATTCAAAGCCCGTTACTTCTCATTCACCAAACGCTATATAGACGATCTTCTCGCTGTGGATAATCGCTATATAAATGACGCAGTGAAGAATATACATCCATCTTCACTGGATTTGAAGGAAACTACAGATAACCCTACAGGCACATCATATTTAGACCTATATCTCTATAAAAATGAAGCGGGCCTTCTCTCGTCGACTGTATGACAAAAGAGATGATTACAATTTCGACATCGTAAACTATCCCTTTCTGGACAGTAATATTCCAGTGGGACCTGCATATGGCGTATACATATCACGCCTAGTAGCATTTGCTAGATCCTGTGCTAAATGTGACGATTTTTATCAACGTCACAAAACATTGTTGCAGAAACTAAAACAAGGCTACACCACCAAGCGCCTCCACACAAAGTTTCTCAAATTTGGCGATACATATCGCATGCTGATAGCAAAATACGAGCGTAGCGTGCAAGATCTATGGCGTTACATTTCGTAACTTGTGTCTAATTCCGCTTAACCCGGGGATAGAGGCCATATGAACCCATGTACTTCAAGATCCTCATGATACTCATACGAACAGTTACAATCAAAGCGTGACTGAGATATATCATTCTTTAGATGACGACTTTACAACGAATATTATGGATTAAGAATACTGATCAGCGATACGGATTTGATATTTTTGGAACATCATGATGTCTTGACGGCATCATTGAAAACTTCTCTCTTGCAGGAAACAAGCCTATGTTTATGTATACTATGATTGTCTTTTTGAATTTGGTGCTAATACTGTTAAAAGGAATATGAAATAGGTCTTTGGATTATGGACGCGGATATTCTCTAATGGACGACGGCTGAATTATGAATGACGGACTAGGCGCTTGTAATATGCTATATCAGAAGAAAAATATACGCTGTGCACATTTAGTTTATTTGCTCATATTTTCACCACATAGAATTGCCTAGATTAGCCACATTCGATTTCAAACAACAGAGGTTAGTGACAAAACTGCAAGTTATATAATAGGAGAACACCTAAAATATAATAGAACACCTAAAATCCATAGTAAATAGGTAGACTTGTACATCTAGTGTAGATTTGAGTTTTTCCTTCAAATTCCTGAAATTTGACTGTAAATGTGAAAATGGGAATAGGTCCATTATTCATATTCGAAATGATCTGAATGTTGTTTTGACCATAAACGCATGTTTTGTTGGATACGTCGGAGTTTTAGTCTAAACGAACGATAGTAATATCCATTAAACAATATTCTATAACGAACGAAATATACACCATCCCGACAAATCAAGAATCAGATGAGCTGAAGTCTAATGTCAGTGTCTCTCTGACACATTATGAAAGTAGGGGAAGTCAATAAATTATTCAAACAGTATAGACAAAAGATCGAAGGGCTATCAGGAATAAAACCGAAGACAAGATATTTCAACAAGAGTCAATAATTCATTGTAATTGGCGAGAAGAAATTGTAGTTTGAATGACTTGAAACAAGACCGAGACATATTTGAAAGGAAAGGATAGAATGAAGTAGATCGAGGATGGAAAAAAGTCTACAGAATATATTTGCTCGTTTACGACAATACGAAATTTATTTTGTGGACTAAATAATTCACAAGATTAGCAAAGATAATAGGGACATTATATGCTGTATACTGAACAATCGTTGTACAATAGAATAAGAGCTTTTTATGAGCGACCCTATGGAGGAAAATACTTCAGATACACCACTGACTGGGCGATGTAGGTATAACTTTAAAACGTTGAAAGCTTTAAAACTGCAAAAGAATGGGGGAAGTCTTGGAAACAGTTGATTTACATGGGAGTTCTTCGGGTGCTTCGTTATATTTCTAATCAGGGGTTGAAGTTGTGAATTAGGAACAACCTGTATATATTATGATCATTTGCCTTTCCAACGAAGATGACCCACGGCAGTTCCTGAAGAACTTGAGACAACTATATTGAATGCTCAATATACAATAACATCATCTTGTATAGTGGATAAATAATAATAATGTGTTTTGGATAAAATAATTAGCGAAGAGCAAACACGGTTTCGTCAAAGGTCGCTATATCGGGATAATACACGTCTAATTTGCGATATGCTAAGTCTAGCAGAAATGAAAACTTTACGAGCTTGATCTTTTTAACAAACTTCCAAAAAACACTCGTTACTATTTTCTGGTCTTTCATCGATGCTCCTCTCGGAGGTTCAAATTTCGGCGACAACATTAGATCATGGGTAAAACATTTTATAGCTCGTGGATCACACTGCGGTTCCCTCTCGTACATGTTTAACGTTGTTATAGGTTGTCGGCAAGGAGATCCTCTGTCACGATACTTATTTGTTATAAGTGCTGAGATACTGTCTGTGTAAAATCCTGACAGTTTTTGGAGAGTTATCGGGCCTGAAAATAGGTGAAGGGAGATAAAGGGTGATATAGTTCGGAAGAAAGATTAAAATGTAAGATGAATCTATCTAGGATTGAGAGATTTCTTGGTCCACGGAATCTTCAAACTGCTCTATTCTCTACCGATTTCGACAAAATGATTGGTCTAAACTATATTGTTAGAATAAAAGAAATTAAATCATCTGAACTAGAAATAATCAGTATACGAAAAGACAGTTGTAAAAATTCTTTTTCTGCAAAAATTAACCAACCTTTCGTTTAGGCCTGGTACACACGAACACGTTTTCCTTGAAAAGTGAGACCAAATTTATGGAAGTTTGTAGTGGCCATTATCTTTCTTACAAGCTTGTATTATAGACGATGACCGTACCAGAGCAGGATATAGCGAAAGGCAGTAACAGCCTTCCAGGCCACAACATTAGCTATAGCCTAATTTAATTATGTCCATAGTTTCTACAAAATACCTTATGAGGAGATGATTATCGCTCGGGTACCATTTTTTATATTTAACGGTGTAGAACATCGGAATATTTCCTTTCATCTTGACTATGGTTCAAAGATGGGATTTGGTTGGACAAGGGACAGCATTCTATGATATACTGCATGTGATCTTTAATCACATGCGATACACATTGCATGCTGATAGCAAAATACGAGCATAGCGTACAAGATCTATGGCGCTACGTTTCGTAACTTGTGTCTAATTCCGCTTAACCCGGGGCTAGGGGCCGTATGAACCCATGCACTTCAATATCCTCATGGTGCTCATATGAACAGTCACAATCAAAGCGTGACTGAATTACATCATTCTCTAGATGACGACTTTACAACGAATATTATGGATTAAGAATACTGATCAGCGATACGGATTTGATATTTTTGGAACATCATGTATCTTGCTGACATCATTGAAAACTGTTGACCGCTTCTCCCTTGCAGGAAACTAGCATAGGTTTATGTATACTATGATTGTCTTTTTGAGGGCCCTCGGTGGCCGAGTGGTCTAAGGCGCTTCGCTGGTGACCACTAGCCTCACACCGCTGAACCGGCACGGGTTCGAGCCCAGTTGGTTCATGTGTGAAAGTTTGTCAGTTACTTGCCGAAGGGCGATGGTTCTCTCCGGGTACTCCGGCTTCCTCCACCAACCAAACTGACTGTCACCATATGAGTGAAACAAACTTGAGTGTGACATTAAGTCAAATTCCCTCCTCCTCCCTCCTCTAGTCTTTTTGAATTTGGTGCTGATACTGTTATATGGAATAGGTCTTTGGATTATAGACGCGGATATTCTTTAATAGACGACGGCTGAATTATGAATGACGGACCAGACGCTTGTAACTTTAATGTCAGGCGGTCCCATAAGTTGGATTTTAGAGCAAGTTGTTTGACTGTAGATATTATGTATTGAATATTTCCGGCTTTTGACTTCAGAACAAACAGATTATGGTGATAGCCAACTGGAGAAAATAGAAAGTAACATTGCATATTGCGACGTCAAAAGATTAATTCAATAATAACAGGATGATCACTGATGAAAGAATCATGAACCCTATACCTTGACAAGATATAGGGTCCAAGTTCACGCCCCCGATGAGAGAAGTCTGGATTTGTGCGACATGAATATTATTTAATAGTTCATTAATTTCAGGTCTAAATGGAAGATTGAGTACATTGCGTTAGAGTTGGCCCCATTATTCAATCCCCGTGGCCCGAATGTACCCGTATACGCATAATCTGATGATTCCAGGCACAATCAAAGTCGTACAATTTTATACAAGATTGTGCTTGTCGATTACACGGGTGATCTATGAGTTGACGGAGAGAAGGCGTAGATTTAGGAGTTTGACCTCATTTGGACTTTTAGCTCGGCAAATAGAAGCTGCGGGTCTGCTTGAGCAATTCATTACCGAGTCACCTCCTGGGTTCGTATAAATCGTCTGTCATCTTGGAAACTAGAAATGCAATTGCAGTAAAACGGTCATTGTAAATATCTAGGGGACCATGGAATCTTGATAACGTTCAAGGAATTGGGAGGCTATTTTTATGTCTATCTCTGTTAGACTTTTTTTGTGATACTACACGCTAGATGCTAGGAGGGAAGTTGAGGGTGGGGGATGCTGTCAGCAATATCACCGTAGTTTCTATATCATTCTGTAAATCCCAGTTTGAAGTAACCAGATCAGTATTTTTTTTTGTAAAATTCAAGATCTGCTCCTGTCAAATAAACAGTGTAAACTACTAGTGTTAGAGATATGTGTTAAAGATGTATTTCATGTTTTTCTAGATAGTCAGGGGGTTTTGACATTGTGCCGTTAATACAGCTAATCAAAGCAAATTGAAGGTAGATGGTTCAATTGATCTGGTCCATTCAAGCGCTCATTACAAGTACATCATTATTATTAAATGGATATCGATCATTTTCCTACTCCGATAATGAACAGTGATTCTGGAAATGAGGACGTGAGAGACTGGAATATGCACTTGGGTCAACTTTGGCGTGATCGTATAGAGCGGCTGGCTTCAAAATTTGAATGAAACCCAAATGTCCTGGGTCTAAGCTGAAGCCCTAGGTTTAATATAACTGAAGGTCATTTGACCTTATTTTTTTCGACAGCAATATATATGCATTAACGAGTGCGAAAATGTAGCACAGCGTCGTGTCGAAATTCTATACATAATCTATGTGTCTAGAAACTAAACATTCTGTCCAATGTAGATTCGTATGTTTTGAACAAGATTTCCTTATTGATTTTAGAGATAATTGGAATTTGTCGTTAACCGGACCAAACCGAGCAAATAAGAGCTACAATTCAACGAGACCAAATCATTATTGAATCACCCCCCTGGGTCCGAATGTAAAGAGTCCAACATCTGGAAAAGTAAAAAATACTTCGCAGAGGATTACGTAAAATTCCTTTGGTAAACCTCCAGGGAATTATAGACTCGGGACAAAAGAGACTTTTACAAACGTTTTTGTCAGCAAAGTGCATACGGCTGGTATTTGTTACTAGATCTTTCTCTATAGTTAGAACAGTGCTACATTGATGCAGAATTCGGCACAAATTCTCATAAATGCATGTACAGAGACAATTTTAACAGGCAGATTCTCAAGAAGTAGCAAATAAATATCGCTGGCAACTTTTGTGCATCTTCGTATGCCGAGTTCATTCGAACGGCTCTTGGTTTATCAGCGCATCGTGTTGTCTTCGACTTAGAGTTTCTTTATAAATCGGCCCAAGACGTCAGTGACCTCGAATCATTTTGAATTCGGCAGAGAGTGCACGAACTCAGATTGGCCCGGGACTTATTCGTTTATTTTCTACAATGTACTTCGAATCTACTCGAGCAATCAGCTCACTGAAAAACATGAGTGATGTAAAAACGATGTATACCGGGCGTACCGTGATGCGATCCAAGATAGTAGCAATGTTATTTCAACTACAGATGTCTAACGCAACTAAACAATCCAAGACCAGCATCAAGAGAAAATCACACGTGGCATCGAGGACATAATTATAGATACATGTGCCGGTACTTATCATTTCAGATGCACATCTTTAGGATGAACACTATGCCATTTTCCAGATTATATCTCAGAATCGATACGAATATGGACATATTCATGTGTGCCATAAAATAAGGACATAATTTAGATGCGCACAGCATTGCAATGTGAAAATTCCATACTTTTGTCATAATAATCCAAGATGGCCACCTGAGCACATTTACAGAGAATTACAGTTTAACGTTACCTCGGAAAAGTAGATATTTTGAGATACGTGATTCCAACGAACCCATCATGATTAAACAACAGAATGGATAGTACCCATGAGATAATTCAATATGGCCATCAAAGCATGGAAAACATTGATGATATTCTAAAGTTGCATGTGTACAGCAACTGTAATGTAATTCTAAACTATCACAATTGGATAATCCAAGATGGTCACCAAACATATATAGCCTCACACCGCTGAACCGGCACGGATTCGAGCCCAGCTGGTCCATGTGTGAAAGTTTGTCAGTTACTTGCCGAAGGGCGGTGGTTCTCTCCGGGTACTCCGGCTTCCTCCACCAACCAAACTGACTGTCACCATATGAGTGAAACAAACTTGAGTGTGACATTAAGCCAAATTCCCTTCCTCCCTCCATATACGGTTGATATCGTCTTAATTTTTTTTTATGGGCACAGCAAAGGCAATGCGATATGAAAACTCTAGCCAATTACTCTTGAAGTAATTTCAACCTAGCTACCATGGGATGACACCGACGGTTTATCATTTTGAAATTTACGTATATACCGCAAATACAACGTTATAATTCCCGATATTTACCATTATGTGATTAAAAAATGTGACCAATGAGTAAACCCATTATGATCACCAGAACATCAACTCTACTGTTTGGCCCACATAATATATTCCAGTAGATTTTTGGAGATTTTTTTTGCACAGCGACGCAACTATATGCTCTGTAAATGACAGACAATTCTGTTCGAAATTTTAAGAAAACCCTTCTAGAATTTTTCCGAGAATGGCGAGAAAAATAGATAGGCGATTTGTAGGTTGATTATTGACGTCGTGGCGACACGCCTGGATGTTATGATATTGATTGACCGACTTCCTCGTGCCAGTGATGTAAAAAATGAACCTGAAAATCGCCGTTTTCTGTGTTATTTTAGCGATTCATTACTGTAAAGATTTTTTTGATATTTTGTAATAAAAATGTCTGATGAAATTTCAGTATCTAGTAAATTTTCTCTGTTGAGCATACAACTATTTAAAAGTAAATAGTTTTGGGGGAGGGAGAGGGTGGGGTGTGGTATTATAATTTTAGACCTGAAAGATTAAAGGATAAGCTCGAGTAGGCATAGAATTGCTGGTGGACGTTATTATCTATATCTAAGCTCGAGTAGGCATAGAATTGCTGGTGGACGTCATTATCTATATCTATTAAATCATGGATCCTAGACTGTAGTGTGTGTTCGTGGTTCAAGTTATACCGAGGAAAGAATTCTGGATTTAGTTTAAGATCCATGATACGACGCACTATTTAATGGTTTGTTAACTTCATTCGTTCTTCAAGTATTTTGTCGGTAGTACTTCTTTGGAACAACGGTAGTATTTTTGGAACATTATGATGTCGTATAGACATCATTGAAAATAGCTCATCATTTCTCTCTTGCAGGAAACTAGCCTATGTTCCTGTATACTATGACTGTTGGGTTTTTTTCAATTTGGTACTAATGCTGTTATATGGAATAGGTCTTTAGATTGTGGACGCGGAAATTGTTTAATGGGCGACAGCTGAATAATTCCATGAGTATAAACGGCTGACAGAGAAAAGCCGTAGATTTGTGAGTTTGACATTAATCGGGCTATTAGCTGGGCAAATAGAAGCTCCGAGTCGAGGCAATTCATTACCAAGTCATCCTCTGGATCCGAATAAAATGTCCGAAAGCCCGGAAACTAGAAATGCAATTGCAGTTCACGAGAGAAACAGTAAAACTCTCAGTGTAAAACTCAAGGGAAACTCAGAATCTTGCCGAAGACATTCTCCCAATGTCAGAGGATGTAACCTATTCAATTTTCAATCTGATAGTATGAGAATGGCAGAGGAAAGATTGTCATAAATTTTAAATGTTTAACAAGGTCATATAGATGTTCTTTGTTATTTCTCTTTCTTCAGTGACCCTTCTAGTGATACAGCAATATAGATCTGGGATGTTGACCCAATCACACACCATCAGGTTCAAGATCTGGGTTATACATGTAGATCTATTTCGTACATGTATTTCGAGTTAATTGGACATTGAGGTTCTGGGTTTTGGACATTGTACCATCGGTATTAACACACTGATCAATGTGAATTAAAGGCGGATGGTTCAATAGATCTTGCCCAGTCAAGCGGACATTTCCAATACATCGTTATGAAAAAGGATATTGATTATTTTCAAATACAGTGATTTCTGGGAATAGAACATTCACTCTTAACATGAGGTATGCAGATATGTATTTGGCTCGCTTTGATTTGATCGCAGACATCAAAGTGGGAACTCCACATAACCTCCACTCATTCGGAACTGCTGAGCGGAAATCTACGAAGGGGACCGATTGTATAAATCTCTCATCGGAGATGTTGCGAATGAACCTCCACTGTGACACTATAGTGCCCGATATACTTTTATACATACACAGATATATATATACACCCAACAAATAAAATATTCATGAAGTTAATTAGTTTTTAAATTATGAAATTACACTTTGGGTGCCATATATACCGACATCGTCATCATTGACGATATCTCAAAAAAACTGTACAACATCTACAACGAAACCTCAGCCATATATAAAACCCATTCTCCCCGAGTCGGAGTAATCACCAAAGATACAATAATGGTCCCGAGAATAGAGTCTCTAGTTGAATTACAAGCGTCTGGTCCGTCATTCATAATTCAACCGTCGTCCTTTAAGGAATATCCGCGTCCATAATCCAAAGACCTATTCCATATTCCATATAACAGCATTAACACCAAATTCAAAAAGACGATCATAGTATACATAAACATAGGCTAGATTCCTGCAAGAGAGAAGCGGTCAACAGTTTTCAATGATGCCGGCAAGACATCATGATGTTTCAAAAATATTAAATCCGTGTCGCTGATCAGTATTCTTAATCCATATAATATTCGTTGTAAAGTCGTCATCCAGAGAGCGATGTATCTCAGTCAAGCTTTGATTGTGGCTGTTGAAGAACATGGGTTCATACGGCCCCTAGCCCCGGGATAAGCGGAATTAGACACAAGTTACGAAAAGTTTCATCCACCAGTCCAGAAAGAACACATCAATATTGAAAATTTCAGGCAACAGGAGGCGGAAATATTATTCAACCCTATCGATTGTAACGCTAACCAGGAACTTGTAGAGGAAGGCATGGGTTTCGTAATGTGTAGTTAACCAGATTAAAATTAAAAACTACAACGAGACCAATTCATTATCGAGTGAATTCCCTGGATCCGTATAAAGAACCTGAAAGTAGAAATGCAATTGTACTTCGTAGGAGACACTAACACACACCCGTAGTAAAACGCCAGGTATTGAGGCAAGAGGCATTACATTCATGTTTGCTGAGTGGATATAGTAGAGTTTGGAATTTGTTATTTCTCTATCGTTAGAGAATTTTATAGACTGACGAATAATTCGACATAAAATCTCACGAATGCATGTCTAGAGAAAAATTATTTTCACACGTATATAACCTCACACTAAATATACACTATACATTATTCCTACGAAGTAGGCTACAGATCGCAAATTGTCCGGTAATGAGTCAGTCAGTCAGTCAGTCAGTCAGTCCATCCGAATCCTTTCGTCGGCAAAATAAGGAGAACCGTTGACATTAGAACCTTGATTTTTGGCATGAACGTGCATTAGGGCATTGTTACCAGCAAGTTCTGAGCTGACTGAATTCTGATGAAAATTTGATTTATAATTATTTTTTTTACTATTTATTGATAGATCAGCGAGTGCACTGTCATGCCCATTGGGAACCCTTGGCTGTATGTTTCACTGTATATATAACACAGTACAAAACGTGATGGGATAATGAAATAGGAAATGCTAATTTTCCATCATTTGTTAGTGCATTTATCTACACTGCTATTACCAACTTGCCATTCTTAATACACAATTCAGTATATTGTTATAGATATATGTAAACTGTGGCCTTTAACGTGTATCCTATTTCACATCCAAACATTTCATCACAGACCAAATCCGGCTTCAAATTTAGGTCAAATTGCCACTGGTGGTGAAATATCCTACATCAACCAATTAAGTCAGCCTGGTGCAATAACCCAGCAGAACAAAGAAAGATGTGGTATCATCCTTCAAATTTGCCTGTGAGCAATAATGATAAAAGTTTACTGAGGGTGAAACAAAGCCATCCTGCAAGCCACCCAAGGAATTTATCAGCTTGTGTTGGGACATTTTGTTGGTATCATGTAAGTTGTTTAGTAGTTTACTCATTCAAATCTCCATACCATATTTTCTGTTATTCAACAGACAAAATTCTTTACTGGTTTTAACTGTTTAAGTTTTACTGGGTTTCAACTGCTACAGATAGTAACATAGTACTGATACTGTAGAAATGGGTAGTGTGAATTTAATTATTCCATGTTGAATACAATTTGTTCATATGAATATTAGAATGTCTGGACTCTCAAATGAAAGTGTGTTATACATGTACATATCTCAAGCATGTCAGGTTTGAGGAACAAACATGGTTGCAATTAAGATATAATCAAAGAAATTTCGTGACAATTATCGAATCTAAGTAGGCCCCTACCTAACAAAATTAGATTAATAAAAAAGGCCTTCCTGGCGTAAATTGTTTTCTTTTGAGAGAGAATGGTATTTTCTGAGTTAAGAATTTCCTGTATAAAGATAGGTTGTTCAAGGAGGCTTTGTTTTTGCCGCTGTTGTGTGCATCAAGTGTATGGAAACATAATATATGCACCCAGAGCCCTGATCTACAGCTGTATAAAACTCAACATCTGGCATTGACGGCATGTTTAAAGGGTCTTAATTTATTTTCTTTGGGTAGAATTTAACTAGATAAAGTAACTTTGATCATGATGTGAAAATATGAGCACATACTTTGAGTTTTTTTTTTACCTCTTGAATATTGACTATATATCACACTGGAATATAATTTAAACAAAAAATTACATCTGTAAACAAAATATGTCTAAATTTTTCTTGTCATTTCAAATCTTGATCCATTTTGATTCCTTGATTAGGGGATACAGAATCACTGCCACGGAGTGTGTTGGTGTTACAAGCGTCTAGTCCGTCATTCATAATCCAGCCGTCGTCCATTAGAGAATATCCGCGTCCATAATCCAAAGACCTATTCCATTTTCCACATAACAGTATTAGCACCAAATTCAAAAAGACAATCATAGTATACATAAACATAGGCTTGTTTCCTGCAAGAGAGAAGCGGTCAACAGTTTTCAATGATGCCGGCACAGCAATGTAATTCCGATTCACACAACGAAGCTGAGGTGGTTTAATGTTTATCAATGAAGAAAATCACCGATCAACCGTCATAGAATATAATGTGAAACAAGAAAACCGAAATAGTACATTCATCAGATTGCCGATACCCAAAATGTGTTGTCTCATATATCTAGATAACAACGTTATGTAGAGACGCTATTTATTCGTCTTTGTACCGGTTATGCTCAGGAGAATGACATAGAATCATTATTATCTTGTGCAGAGAAGGTACTATAGTACTATATATACAAATTTGTTGTATTGTTGGGAAAATAATGCGATTCAAAAAGTTGTTTTGATCCTGGACAAGGGCACTGAAAACCATTAAAGAGATGTAAATGTATTTTCACACGTAAAGCTTGAAATCTACTGAACTTTTTATTATTCAATCTGTTTCCTTTAGTTAAAAAATTGTAAGATTAAATCGGCGATCGTTATTTATTTTTGGAATGAAGGCGCATTAGGAGACTGTTACCAACAAGTTCTGAGCTGACCTACTTTTGATGAAAATTTCTGATGATTTTTGATGAAAATCACTGGCGATTCTGACTTGGGCAGTGCCCATCCTAATATAGGCAGGATTTCAACTGGGGGTGGGGATTTCCAAGAGTTCAGTTCGCGTTCGAGTCCTAATGCCTACTCTACTTCGTAGGTCCTGTGACGTTAGTCACACTACTCATGTATGTAACTCTTATGCCGATAAATAACATACAGGATGTCATTTTACGCTATATTGTGCTAGATATAATGGTCAGATTTACTGTTCTAGTAACGTTTTCCCCACAGATTTCGCAAATCAATATATCTGGTCTAGTTAAGCGTACATGATCAGTACATCGTTAGAGAGCATTATATCGATTATCATCATATATCAAACAGTGATCGATGTCAATAGATGATGCATATGGTTAGGTATTTGGATCCCACAAAGCGACAAACATTAACCCTATCTGGCCTGGGTTTTTTGGGACCTCTAATTATTTTTCTTACTTGATGACGTCATAGTGACGTCATTTTCAAAAAAGGCATTTTTTGGTCGATTTTTCGATCGGATTTTCCGAATTGCAATTTCTCCGCAAAAACTGCATGATAAATTAGTAAATGTTAATGTGATGTGAAATAAAATAGTTTTGGCCCACTTTTTATTGCGGAAAAGCAGAAATTTTGAAGAAACCTGACAAAAACATCACTTTTCTGGTACCCCACTTGGCCGCCATCCTAAATTTAACTCTGCTCGGGGGGTTATGCAAATAGGCTCAAAATGACCCCAATATGATAAACTATAAAGTCAAGGAGTTTCAGATCTCCATTTTCTGTCGTTCTGGAGTACCACCCCCCCCCTCCAGGCCAGGTAGGGTTGAAACGTCCAGTCACTATATACACTGTCAGAAGAGGACATTGATGTTTATTTTATTTTTTATTGGGGTGGGGCTGAAGTTTTCGGTGGCACTTTGTGGCCGTGCTAAATACCAATATATATTTTGGTTTGAAAAGGAAAACATTTTGTTAGCGCATAGCGGTGATTTCGAGAAATGAATGGCGTAAATTTAATATATTTTTCTTATCGATTTTAAGGGTATAAACGGGCCATCAGCGGGAAAGCATGGGTTTCGGGGTTTTTTGGGTTTTTTTTGTCGTTAATCGGACTAAACTAGAAGCAAATGAATGCTACAAGTCAACGAAACCAATTCATTATCGGGTCACCCGCTGGATCCGAATAAAGCGTCTAAAAGCCCGGAAACCAGAAATGCAATTGCAACTCGCAAGAGAAGCAGTTAAACTCACGTTATAGTTCTCTGGGGAACTATATAGTCTCAAGAGAAGACGAATCGTTACAAACATTCATGTTTACTAAGTGCACACATATGGAATTTGCTTTTTCGGTTTATTATTAAAGCATCTCCAGATTGATGCAGAATTTGGTGTGAAATCTCCTCAATGTCTAGTGACAATTTGCTCACACCAGTGTGGGTGTCATACTGAGATTTTACGGTGTGGGGAAATTGTCCAGCAACCTGGATGCCAGGATTTATTATTTTAAAACTACAGTTGGCTTCATAGTTTGGTGGATACTGATGTTTAAAGAAAAGAGATTTAATGAAATGAAAAATAAAAATAATTTTTGCTTCGTTGTATTGTACTGGTAATGCTGTTCAAAAACGCTTATGTAAAGCAGAAAAGCACATTGGAGCCGTGTGAATGTGTTGGCAGTACATATATATATATATATATATATTGGACGAGGCAGAAGCTACACTTTCGGGCTTCGAGATATAATTATTATACGAAGACTGAAGCCTCAATTTTATTGCTGTCCAGCATGCCATGTTTTGTGGTCTAGCCATTATTACGATTTTACTAAATGCTATGCCTTGATAGATAATATATTATGGCAAAAAGATGGTGACGCCATTGATAAAAGTAGCTGACCCTTATTTCAGTTTTAAACATCATTGAACCATATACGTTTGTCCGTTCTTGACTGACAATCTGCCAATCAGCTTTGAGGTTGTTGAAGAGATGGCGGGTTATATTGAAACATATCACTTTCGCCATACATATATAGTCATATCCAACTTTTTTCTCATCACAATTATATGTTCTATTATATTCCTGAACTATGTAGTGACGTGCTTTACCCGCCATGATTTAATAGATACACATACAAACTTGATGCCACATCTTAACGATGACAATACATAGAGAATATCATGAGCTGGCCGAAATTATTATTATACGGAATGAAATATCTGTTCCATGCTTTGAACTATTGTACTGCTTGGAGAAGATGATATCCAATCCCTAAATGAACTGTTGCACATATTAACGTGAAATTCAAAGGAATTCGTCAAATACAAATCTGTAGATGAGTGTACGGTAAGTAGTATATTGTACTACGGTAATACCCTAATGTTATCAATGGAGTGTATACATGCTATTTATCATTTTATGCAGGCAGACATATTTCGCCCATATTGATTGAATAGATACATGTACAGCAATATACTTTTCAACAAAATTAGGGCGTCCATTTAATGGTTTGTAAAATTCAGTCATCTCAGTTCTGCTTTTCGACAGATTCAATAACGAGCTAAATTATTTTCAGTTCATTATCAAGGTTTATCCATAATTTAATCTTTTTGCCTGGAAATGCAATGGAAAGGCATAAATTTCGACAAGATTTTCTTAAGGAATGAGATAGAAGGCATGGATATTGGAGATTATCGGTAAACCGACTTAGAGTAGGGTAAAAAGGGGTGACCGGTGCTACTCCGTCCAGCAACTTACCCATTACGTTATGAAAGTTACATCAGTGACCCATCAGAAGCTTGCGTATACATGTATTTTTATATATTCTTATTATATATATTATATGTTGAACACTCCACAAAAACGCGTGGGATGTTTACCTTACAAGAAATCAACAGTAGGATAATATCAGATGAAAGGTTATATGGTTATCACTAGCATCTTCCATTTTCACTCTCCAAGAACATTACAAATTGATAATTTTAGCCAATGTATAATTGTTGTCAAGAACCAAAGAACAACTTTTTGTTCGAACAACGTAAACGGATTTATTTTAGTAATAAGCCGTTACGTTCTCCGGGCAAACGCCATTTATTATGGAGTACCTCCTTTCATGTTTCCAACATTTCCTGGTAAATACCACAAAGCATCGAAACATGAAGGGTCTTTCAGCTTCGAATTTGTCATTCTGATTAACTCGGAGCCAGAGTTGGAGGCCGTTTGGACGCCTTGCGCTAAAAACTTCCATGGTGTTCCAATAAACAGCGCAATCGAAATCTGGCTGAGATAGACTAACGACTCGTGAAAGAATACTTGAAAGTGATACGGCATTCAATGACAGACATGGCAGACGTCTTTCTACAGCGAAAGCGCTAACTAGCTAAAAACAAGTGATTTTAATAGTTGTATTCCATGAATGGTGTCCTAGCTGTGGTCCCATTTTAATTTCCAGGTTTTGCTCGAATAGAATATGTCTTGCTGCCATCAGTGAAAACTGTTGACCACTTCTATCTTGCAAGAAACAAACTTGTTTTTCTTTAAATTTTATTTCAGGCATGTTTGAATATGTCCATCTTCAAATGTCTATCGGTTATTGACACGAAAATTGTTTTATGGACGACGGCTGAATACACTTGAACAAAATCCTCGCAAATTCTTGCAATATATCGTAACTATATACTGTGTACTTATACTCGCGATATACAATGTAAACATTTCGCTTTCACGACCGTTGTCATATGGGATTAGGTGGGGGACAAATCTTCGCCAAAGAGGCCATGGCTATTTTTTTGGACGACGACCGTCTATTGAATGTCGGATCCAACGCCTTCTATACTCTTGTCTATACTGGTACCTTATGAGTAGTCATTATAATGGAACAGAGAAAATTTAAATAGTCAAAATCTAAAACAAAAAATTCACTAAAATCTTGTCACGTCGGTTTCAGATATAATTCATTCTTGCACCTACCTGCTGAAGAGCTAGATTGGTCATTCTCGGTAATTCCCAAACCGGTAAAACCTCCGTCCAAGATCAAGGCGAGTTTGTTTCAGACAAATATACCATAACTCCTCAAAAGGGCGATTTAATACAAGTGTCCATGTTTGGCGATTTATCCGAATACATATACCAGTATGTGCCTCTTGGCTTAATGGCACTACCCTGACCAGCTTTCCCGGCGAACTGTTGGCAGTTTATTATTACACATGGTGTCTGAGAGTTCCACCTCAGATCGGTGTCTGGCTCCACCTCGTATATCTGATGTTTCGTCCATCGGCCCTGTGGAACCCGAATACATGCATAATAATTGGGGCCCGGTGTTATTGAGTGTTTTTGTCTAACCGGCCATTTATAGATCTTTATGGAAACAGAAAACACATCGGACCTGAACTTCAGACGCGGCTCCAAGTGCTAGAATTTAAAACCCCTTTTCAATCCGCAGTATGACGCTAGCGAAGGGTTCTATAGATCCATTTTCTCCAAACCTCCACGGAACGTTAAGTTCGATTTTATCATTTAAAAGCCACACCGGGCATAATTGACCGAACTCGATAATTACTCGCCAATCAATGGTACCGAATATTTATCAATAGCCAAAACGATGTTTGGGTATCAGGATATATTGCTTGAATAATCATTCCTTTCGTGTATATTTGAATATCATGGGACCCAGTTGTACATGTAAAATGTATCTACTGAATTATGCAATCAGTAGTGCGAAAAAAATATGGGTATCATATAGCCGAAATCCTTCTGGGTTAGAACTTGCTTTATTGGAACTGATGGTGTACATTATGGCGTCAGTGTTACATTATGTAATACGACGGTCTCTCAGTCAAGTGTGTGGGTGCGTGGTCACGAACTTATATCGGCGAGAGCACTGGCATTTATAGTTTCCCCAGACGGTTCCCGTTATAATATAATATTTGTTGGCATACACGCAGATTGTTTTTTTATTATCCGGACAATCAATATCTGCCCACTGTGAACATGTCGGCCTGGGTGGAGCCAAACGCCAAGTTTATTATATCTGGGAGCTCAATGGTGTCCAAACTCCCACGACTGACTTGTCTTTTCGCTGGCAATGAATGAATATCGAACTCTGAGGTTGAGGTCACATCTATCAAGTTAGGTTCCTTGAGACCACGAGCTCGACGCTAGATCTGATCAACTAGTCTATGGTCTATACACGCTATTTTTGCTCCTTGTTTGCAATGGATTCTGCAGAATGAATGTTCGTTCGAGACAAATACATTCTGAACTATCAACAACTATTCCTCCGAGACAATGCATTCTGAACTATCAACAACTATTTCTTGGAGAGAATGCATTCTGAACTATAAACAACTATTTCTTTGAGAGAATGAATTCTGAACTTTCAACAACTATTTCTTCGATACAATACATTCTGAACTATCAACAACTGTACCTTCAAGACAATGCATTCTGAACTATCAACAACTGTTCCTAAGAGACAATGCATTCTGAACTATCAACAACTATTCTTTCGAGAGAATGCATTCTGAACTATCAACAACCATTTCTTCGAGACAATGCATTCTGAACTACCAACAACTATTCCTTCGAGACAATGCATTCTGAACTATCAACAACCATTTCTTCGAGACAATGCATTCTGCACTATCAACAACTGTTCCTTAGAGACCATGCATTCTGAACTATCAGCTAACATTTATTCATCGATTGACCAATGTTCCTTGGGGACAATGCATTAGAAGTGCTCGTCAATGTTTCTTGAAGTCATTGAACTACCGACGTGTGTTTCTGTGAGACAATGTATTTCGAATCACCGGTCTGAGTTCTTTGGCGGCAACCTTTTTCTGAATTACCAATTTGTAATGATGCAATTTGAACTACCAAACGATGTTCTTCGGAAGTTATGCATTATGAAACTAACAAATGATGCTTCTTTTGCACTCTGCGCTATGAATTTTTTTGTATTTAGGTGGCTTTCAAGGTAGGCGTATCTCGCACTGGCATTTGAAAAGATAGCAATACATTGTCCCACGCCGTGTGAACTCTGAGTACCGAGAAAGGTCCATGAAATTATCCTGTTGGTATCATTTTAAATATTGACCACTTCGCTCTGTCAAGAATCAATAAAAGCTTTTTATCATTTAAATACTCTTTTACACAGCTTCCAATATGTGTCATAAGGCAGCCATGTTTGCGATAATCAACAGGGCGCATCTTTTGTTTGGCCCCTGCTAATCTGAATTAGTGAAGGCCAAATAAAAGAAGCTCTCTCACGGTGGATTATCCCAACATGGCCACCCTATGTCACTTGATAATTTGATTTTGTTACGTGCATAAACGAGTTGCGAGTCCACTAAATTCTAAGAGCGAAAACTTTTGCTACCAGACAGGTACGTCACGATAGCCTGGGAGGAGATTTATTAGCATGCATAAAACTCCACAAAATATGTATTAATAGTGGATTAAGAAAAATAATCACTATATTAAAAGTATATGTTTGAAAAGGGAAACATGCTGTGGTGACGTCATTGGAACCTGCTGTGGTGACGTCACTGGAACATGTGGTGATGCCTCTAGAACTATATCACATGAGGAGTTTGGATTCGCAACAGTAGAAACAAGTTCGTTCAGTTTTGAAGAAATTGAATTTCCCCTGACAAATTTTCAGTGAAATATTTTTCACCCAAATTTAACATTGTTGTGTTGATTTTTATAATATACGATTTGTGCATCCTCGTAAGTCACTCTGATATCCATATACTAAGACTCCCGACGGCCGAGCGGTCGCGAATAACTCCCCGAGGAGAACATCGGCGCGCTTCGTCGATTTCCGCCCCGGAAGTCGCGAATGACACAGCACCGTCACTATACGAGACCTGACGACGACAAACTATTGATTGTTGAATCCGATGACTGAGTCACATGTAGGCTATGCATTCGTGTAGATTATACATTCAACCAGCTAATATCAGCTATAGGTGCATAATTAGGTAATTAGTAGCAACTACAGCCGACAGATTCTTGCATGGTTAATCTTAATGAATCCGCATAGTTCATCTGTCTATCCATATATCAATCTACAGAAGCAGTTAAATTCAGGGCGTATATAATTTGACAGTCCTGTCCCACTAATGAAGGTAACTAACAATTTACGAGGGTTTCTATTAGCTCTATAAAGGTCACCTTAATTAGAAAGTTGTACTTGGATAGTCTTTCACCTGGCAATGGCTAACGATGTAGGCCATAGTCACAGAACCGTATAATATCCCCGGAGCACTACCTGAATTTATGTTAAGGTCATACACCATTAATTCAATTTCTGGCTCCAAGATTTAGACACGCACTCAAGTTTCCAGCGAACATTGATTGACCGCTATGATTCGGGAATGGTTTGTTATATATTCAAGAATTTCTCTATAATATTAAATTTTCGGAAGTATGTCAAGTTCTGATAAGTATGAATTTGGCACGATTTATTCTGACCACAGACTGGGTTCCTTTCCCAACTGTCGAGGCACTCTGTGATAGTGATGGTCGTGGTGACCTTATTTTCACAGACTGGTCTTAAAAAAGAAGAAGAAAACAAATCTGAGAAGTGCGGGCATGTTGATTGCTTTTTGTATGTTTAAACAGGAAAATCAGGTTGTCCGAATATTTAGGTAATATATTTTCTTAAGATATGCTAGCAGATTTAACTCATTTTGACATTCATAGCGTCAAAGATGGTCTCATTGGTTTCATTAAGTATATGTTGCCAAAATATCACCTGCCTATATTTATGAAATAGAACACTCTAGATAATTTTGAATTTGGTCAGTTGTGGATGGAAATTTTGAACTGTACATTCGATATTTCATGATTTCACCATCTCTTCTGCAGCAAGACCCATCCACGCTGTTGGTTATGTTCCCCCAGATAGTAGATATACGGTATACGGCATCTCCAACGAACATTGATTGGCGTCTGGAAACTGCATTTCATTCAAAGGAAAAAGCCTATGTGCATCTTCAATAAGGGTATATGGTGGTGAATTTCTGTGTGTACATTCTATATTCGGCGTTAATTGAACCGTTTGCTTTCTGAACCCTCGAGCTTCGAGGGAGTCATGTGAATAAGGTTGTATGGCTGCCTGATTCCTCCCCACCATCACATCTGTATAGTCACGACAAATTGTTTGTGATGACCATATTTCTACGCGAATAAGTTGAAGAGGATTTTTCTATTAAAGAATAATCGATTTATTGATCACAATGCCATATTTCATTTTGCTTTGCTGTCGCATTCGAGAAATAATGCATGCCTGTACAGTTGGAAGTGGATGACATACCATTTATCTTCTTAGATATGATTTCGTTAGCCCTTCATCTCTTCGAATCCACAACACCACAAACAGATTCTTTTGACGCTGTTTTTAGAGTGACCATAGATCTTTATCAAACACTATATCATCTATGTGCCTTTGTATAAGGCCTGTAAGTACACTACACTCATTCTCCAAGGACGAAGAGGCGATGCTTCGATTGGAATACCACGGGAAATAAGCCTTAAATTTGATGTGTTGCTATAGAGTTCAAAGATATACCATACTTTGACTGAGTTCAGCATACTCTCTATATATTTTAAGCTAGTGAAGGTCAACGACTATCATTGGAATATTAATACAATTGATGAGTGTTATATCCTGAGTGCTGTTGTTATCAATCTCTTCGCTTCATCGTTCTAGGTCATCTGGTCCTCGGGTCGTTATGGCTGTCCTCGAGTGAACCGGCCTTATTGAGTTTTAATGATGGAATTAACCATAATCATTGCTCAGCCCCTACCACCCTGTTTAAGATACCGTATACGATATATGATGTATATATAATGACATCCACGAGAACGTTTTTAGGGTTAAACGATGCATCAATAAGAACAGGCCATTGGAAGTTTCCTTTTAGAAATCTGGCATTGAATGGTTCCTCTGCCATACGACTGAATTTGTTATGTTAAGAAGTTTATTTTTTTACTTAGACTGATGTTAACACTCAGCTTCGTAATTAATTGTGTGAATAATGCTCGTTAGAGAACAAATCAATGCGAGTGTTTCCATTGAGCGGCCCAAGTTGAATAATTTGGAAATTGTACTATCCCGTGATGAAATTAGCCAGATTATTCAATAACTAGAAACCTAATTTCTCGATGAAGAACTCGTGACAGCAGATTCGATACTGGTATGGAAAAAAATGTGACTATATGTATGCAACGCGAGCAGATATGTTATGGACCACTCTGAATTCGATAACCGCATTCTCGTGGCATCAAACTGTATACTTCTACTGTCAGATACACCGGTAGTTTGGGAGGTCACAAACTCTGACAATGGGATAATGCGATTACCGCGGTCCTTGTTATTCCATGCAAAGACGGACCAATCAAAACCCTGGAGTAGAAGTGAGAATGGAGAGAAAAATGACTCCAGAATAACCGAAAAGTCATTAAGAAAATTGCCTTACATGCTAAAACAATGATTTTTTGTGCTCATTCATTCCATGCACACCGACATCTAACGTTCGTGATTTTGCTCTTGAACCGTTGAGCAACGCTTCGCATGGCTTCAAGAGAAGTGCCAGTTTGTAAGTTGGCGAGAAGTGACATATTTTGGATGAGACAACAGTTTATAGCGAAGCAACAGTTTGGAAGAAGCAACGACTTATCTTGGGGATGTCATTTTCTGGTCGTCTAGAAAATAAAAAACAAAGAAATTCTAGAAACGACTAATTCAACCATGGTCTTTAATCAACAGAGCATATGATCAGATCAGGGGAAGCTATATATATCCCAGCTATTGATCTATCGAAAAAGAAATTGTAACCAGCAAATCTACACACATTATACAGGCGTCAAAGAGGAATAATCCTACATTAAACGCAAAATAATAAGAGTGGTGGGAAAAAAGTTGCCGCCATAATAACAAGAAGTCATATGACCTCAAAGGAACTATATTGAATGTAGGCTCCTACATTTGAAAAACTCCACAAGAACCATACCTGATGCCTGCGATGATATGTATCTCAGCCAAGCTTTTATTGTAGCTGTTCATGTGAACACATGCATTCTGGAATTAGATGATATGTTGAATATTTGTAACTTGACAGTCAGGTTAGCTGATGTAAGCCCATGAAAACGTTGTGTAAGGGTCTTCATATTGCTATTCAGAACGTATTCCCTTACCAAGCCAGATAAACTCCCAAGGCTCGGTCTTACAGAATATTTCAATTATACATAGAACATCAGCAAATTTGTTTACTTTTCTCCTCGAAGAGAAGTATTTCAGGTCAGCACAATGTTGATGTTTCTTTGAGATATTGATTCAAGTTTTTATTTCAGCCACATATCAGACTATAGCTATGCAAAACAAATTTATCAGAAAGTGTAAGTCTTTACATCTAAACTCACATAAATCTGTACAGATATATTGGAAAAGTTACTTTTGCAGTTACATATTGATAAAAAAAGTTTTCTCGGCTTGGTTCTATATCAACTTTGGCGAGGACGTAATTATATTCTCCTCTCAACAGACTGCTCCTTCTTTGAGGAGAACAAGATCGTTCAGGACTATATCAGCAGTAGGTCATCAGCGTTTAGGTCGAAGAAATCGAGAAATGTCAGTAGGGCTGTTAACTCCAATATTACCATTAGCCACATTGTGTTATTGGAAATAGCGTGAATAGTAAGTGCTCTTCATAGTATTCAAGACACACTGTTCCCACTTCTTCAAATATGGATCAGAAAATATTCATCGCACTCAGCTTGAGGACATAATCTCAAACTGGAAAGCTAAAGCTATGCCAAGTACCCCAGGAATATATTTACCGGTCAGTGATTTGGCCTTGATTTGAGGATATTTATAAATTATTCTAATGCCATCTAATTTAATCCGTCTTCCTGATTGTCCAGCTAAAAATATTGGCGACCGTAAAATTTGTATTAGCGACCGCAAATTGTTGCAACGAGTTACGCGATCGCTCTTGGTCGTCTGTTTCGCGAACACCTGGCGAACACCTGGGCTCTAAGGCCGCCTCGAGTATCACAACTGCATGAGCCAGCATGTTCAAAGTTACATCGAATGTTGTAATTTTATTAAATTACTTTGGAAAGGAAAAATTGGAATTAGAATGGGAATAACCAAGATGTAGTTTAGTCTATGCGAACCTTAATGTTGGTTTTACTGTCGCAAATATCCGTTCCACCGATTTCGCTGACTGCAAAACTCAATTTGCGGCAATAAATCCATAAATCCAGCGTTAACGCCCGCAATTACTAAAATACAACACAATTATTCCCTAATTGTCTGCTCCTGAGGGAACTCACCCTTTCTGGGCGGCAATATTTCAGTGAGATATGCACACAGCGTATACAATTCTCGCTTAGTAGCATGTTCTAGATCCTGCTTATAATGGGAGGAGTCACAAAATTGTATTGCAGAAACATAAAATATGGCTATACCGCCAAGCGTCTCCACTCGAAGTTTCCCAGATTTGGCGATACATATCGCGTGCTGATAGTAAAATACGATCGTAGCGTACAAGATCAATGGCGTTACGTTTCTAATTCCGATTAATTCGGGTCTAGGGGCCGTATGAACCCATGTATGAACCCATTCTCATGGTGTTCATATGAACAGGCATAATCAAAGCGTGGCTGAGCTACATCATCCTCTAGATAACAAATTTACAACTAAATCCATAGTGATGAGGAATACTGATCAGTGATACGGATTTGATATTTTTGAAACATCATGATGTTTTGCCAGCATCATTGTAAACTGCTGGCCGCTTCTCTCCTGCAGGAGACTAGCCTATGGTTATGTTTCTTATTTAATTTGGTATAAATGCTGTTATATGAATTAGGTCATTGGATTATGGACGCGAAAATTCCTTAATGAACGACGGCAGAATTTTAATGGCGGGCTAGTGGCTTGTATTCTGTATCCCTATAGTGCCCTCTGGGTAGATCCCCGAGGGCGATGCAATCACTGTAAGGTGAACATTCCATAACATCTATCGAACCCGTAAGCCATCTTTCGACAGGGATTCATGACCCATGAGTCATTTTGACCCCTTGCTATATGTTCGGACTAAATTCCACATCAAGTCATTCAAGTAATCCCTGTGGTGACATAGTCTCATCACAATGTTATATTATCCAATCTTTGTCAATGGTATTATCATGAATGATCACATCATCATGTCCAAGTGGTATGAGCGGTTCAGGGGTTGGTCAGTATGCCATTCTGAAGTTCTACCCAGCTAAATGGTCGCAACAAATGGTATATGGAGACACTATTTCTGATCGATTAATCGATTCGACTGCCTTAAATTAGTTATTTTGCTGCAGCATTCGGGAACGAGACTATTACCACGCGCGCTTGTACATGGGAAAGTGGATTTCACACAAATAACAACCATTTGTCTTTTCCTTGTATACGGGCAGTATCAAGATATGATGACGTTAGTCGTTCATCTCTTTCCCATCACCGCAGACCGATTCCAGTGACGCTGTTTTACAGTAGGCCGAAATCTTCATCAATCGTCTTTTGTATACTATATATTACCTATAACTATACTGTACTTTATTCGATTTCCTTAGATGAGAGACGAGGCTTTAATTTGAATATCACGGGCATACAAAGCCCTAACTTAACTATTATCATAGGGTTCAATGATATCATCATATAAATGGGTTAACCTTAGGCCTGGTCGATTTGGGGTCTGTCACAGCCTATATTGGGCTCACCCCCCTCCACCCATTTATTTTAGTTACCCGCTTGCGTAGAAGGCTGAATTTTTCCATACTATATATTTGTGCCAAGCTCTACAAGAAAATGTGAAAAGGAAGATATCCGACATGATGACATCACAGTGACGTCACCGTTCGGAAGCCATTTTCCTCCTATTTTTGGACCGATTTTTTTTATTTTTCAATATTTACTCCAAAAAATTATCTGATATGATAGGGAATTTGCAGTCGAAGCAACATACGATGGTGACGACCGTATTGGTCGCAGTGGTGTCGGTCGTTGTGACCTTATTTCCACAGGCTGGTTTTCGAAAAAAATCTGAAGAATGCATGTTGATTGTCTTTGTATGTTTGAGTGGGATTAACAGGCTGTTCGGATATGTAGGGAATATATTTTACGTACAGATGCGCCAGCAGATTTAATATACTATAACTCTTTTTGACATTCATCGCGTCAAAGTTGGTCCCATTAGTTTCAGTACGTATAGGTTACCAAAATATCATCTGCATACATTTATGAAACAAATACTCGACATTTCATAATGGTACCGTCTCTACCCCAGCAATGCTCAGCCACATTGATGGTTGTGTTGCCCCGACTATTGAAGATACGGAATCGCCATCTCCAACGAACATTGATTGGCGTCTGGAAACTGCATTTCCTTCAAATGAAAAAGCCTATGCGCATCCGCATTAAGGTTATATGGTGGTGAATTTGTGTGTGTACATTCTATTTTCGGCGTTATTTGAGCCGTCTGCCTGCTGAATCCTCAAGCTTCGAGGGAGCCATGTGACCAAGGTTGTGTGGTAGTCTGATCGCTCCATTATAGCACAGTCACGACAAATTGTTTATTGTGACCATATTTCTACGCGAATAAGTTGGAGAGGATTTATTTATTAAAGAATAATCGATTTATCGATCAAACTGCCATACTTCGTTTTGCTTTGCTGCCGCACTCGAGAAATAATGCACGCCTGTACAGTTGAAGGCAGATTACATACAAAAGTCCACCATTTGTCATCTCAGATATGATTTCGTTAGCCCTTCGTCTTCTTTCATATCATCACAAACAGATTCTTTCGACGCTGTTCATAGACTGGTCATAGATCTTCGTCAATTGCTGTGTCATCTATCTGCCTTTTGTGTAGCTATACTCATTCTCCCAGGACGGAGAGGCGATGCTATGGAGTTCAAAGATATACCATCCTTTGACTGAGTTTAGCATATTCTCCGTATATTTCATGCTATTGAAGGTTGAAGACCATCGTTGGAATATTAATACAATTGAAGAGCGCTTTATCTGGAGTGATGACGTCATCACTTTCTGCGCTTCATCCTTCTAGGTCATCTGGTTCTCGGGCCGTCCTGACAGTCCTCGAGTGAACCGGCCTTAATGTGTTTAATGATGAGATTTCCCATACATCACTGCTCGTGTACTGTGCCACTTTTAATCACAGGCGTATTCCATCTTGAGATACGGGGACTCTATCTGATTTATGTATAATAACTTGTACGAGAACAACCCAGTGACATTTTTTTTCTCGAAATCTTGCAGTGAATGATTTCTCTGTCATACGGTTGAGTTTGTTATCAATAAGTTTATCAATTGACCCAGCTTCGTAATGACTTGTGTGAATAATCCTCGTTAGAGAACGAACCAGTGCAATTGTTCCCATTGAGATGTCCATGTTGAATAATTTGGAAATTTTATTATCCCATGTTAAAGTTCACTAGATTATTCAGGAAAGAGAAACGGATTATTGAAACCTAAATAAAAAAACTCATGACAGCAGGTTCGATCCCAGCATGAAAAAAGATAAACATATGCCTTTTACTATATGGACCTCTGGGATTACTGCATTCTTATTCTATTGTCAGCTACATCGACAATGGAGGTTACATACTCTGGTAATGTATGAGAGAATGCTATTTTCGTGACCCTGCGAACACGGACCAGTAAAAGCCCAGTACTGGGAAAGGGGTAGGAAACTACGGCAACACCAATTATTCGGGATATGACCGAAATGGAAGTAGGAAAATATCTTACATAACAGGAATTTATGTGGTCTCATTCAGACCATGCACCTAGCCTTCATGCTTTGACTCTTCATATATCCTATATGAGTGAACAATGAGCACGAAAACGTTGTCCAGTGCTTCACAAGGCTTCAGGAGAGACGACAGTTTGTAGTGAACCGTGTGTTTGAATGAGACAACTGTTTGAAGCGAAGCAACAGTTTGGAAAGAAGCAACAATGGAAAGGAGCAACAACTTTTCTGAGGCGGGTGGGTGGGGGGGGGGGGAGTTTCTGGGCGTCTAGATACAAAGAATCCAAATCATGGTCTTCGTGGTCACAACTGGACTGAACCGACAAATGCCTATACGATTTTCGTTCGCAATTTTCAATATGAACATATGACCACCTATCAAGAAACTGTTACCATAAACTCAAGATGGGAATAATAACATGTATCATCTATCTGCCTTTTGTGTAGCTACACTACACTCATTCTCCAAGGACGGAGAGGCGATGCTTCGATTCAAAATTAATTTGTCACGTGGATCGCCTTGGATATAAAAAGTCACGCCTCTTGCAGTATGCCAGCTTGATGAAATGACAAAACTTTCTCGTGTGGTTTTCAAACAAATAATTCATTTTTTCACCATCACTAACCTCATTGGAAAAGATAATATCTCTCAATAGCTGTAATCTTTCTGTCTCGTACAATTCACAATAAAATATAAAATGTATTTCATCTTCTACATCTCGACTACTACAAAATTCACAAATCCTTAACTCAACATTTTCTCCTCTGAAACGACCTACTTCAACTCTCAAAGGCAAGACACCACAGCGTAATTGGGCACATAGCGATCTTTCAAATTTACTTAGGTTAAGCAGGATATAGCTTTCTGTTTTATATTCATGTTTGAATTTAACATAGGTACGTAATTTGGGTTTCCGTCTAACAGCCCGAGACCACCTATCCGCATCTTGCCTTTTTAGTCTGTTATGGAGGTCGTTTAGATTACATGTAGCAAAATCATCAAAAACCCGGTTCAGATTGACCTCATAAAGAATATTTTTTACAAAAGAGCTCCAGTGGCCATTACAAGTTACATCCCAGAGCAGTATTCGCTTTGTTAACCTAGATACATCCATTGACATTAAGCGATTCCAGTACCTTATAATTTCCACGTTACGTAATAAATGTAATGATGGCCATCCAACATCTCCGTAAACTGCGTCCAATGGCGTCAGTTTGTGCACACCAAGAAAATATCTTTGTGCTCTATTCATCATATTATTACCCGGTTGAAAAGTATTGATGTGAACACCCCATACCGCCGCCCCATAATTTAATACAGGCAATACACATTTATTAAAGAGCGTCGTATAAGTTTGAAAGCCAAGATCCGATATTAACTTACATTTACTTATAACCGCTCCAAGTGCCCTTCCAGCAGAATCGGCCAGAGTTTTTGCCATAATATCAAACTTCATATGCTCGTTAAAGATCACTCCCAAATATTTATAACTGTCAGTATAATCAATGATTGTATCATCTAGTCTAAATTCAGTCTCACTTCTCTTACTTCTAACATTTCTAAAATGCATAATGTTAGACTTCCGAATATTAATACTAAACCTCCATAAACCACACCACTTTCTTACTACGTCAAGCAGCATTTGAAGTTCAACTTCATTTTCAGCTAAAATTACTAAATCATCAGCATACGCTAAGACTGACACTTTCGAATCATCTGTTAATCTAATTCCCACATCACATTGCTTCAATTCCTCAATAAGCCCAGTGATAAAGATTGCAAATAGGGTGGGTGAGAGGGTGTCGGCTTGCTTGACCCCGTAACGTGTTTCGAACCAATTTGTCAGATAATAACTAACTACAACAGCAGACATTGTATTCCCATACATCCTTTTTATAGCCTTATAAAATTGTCCATTCACTTCATTTTCTAAAAGCTTATAAAATAATAAATTTCTATTTACCAAAGCAAATGGTTTCTGAAAATCAATAAAGCAGGCAAATACCTCTTTACCCGACGAGATTCTGTTCTTCACTATGCTATTTAACGTCAATATATGGTCTACACAAGATCTACCAGAGCGAAATCCATTTTGCTCATCTGAAAGTAGACCGTTTCCTTCCGCAAAGGACATAAGTCTTGTATTAAGTACACTACTGTATATTTTGTATAAACAGGACAAGATACTCATCACATGATAATTTAATGGAACTCGCGGGTCGTCGCCCTTATGTTTTGGGATCGGAAAAATCAGGGCTCTTAGCCATTCATTTGGCAACATATCATTCACAATATGTGCGAACAATGAGCACGAAAACGTTGTCCAGTGCTTCACATGGCTTCAAGAGAGACGACAGTTTGTAATGAACAGTGAGACAACAGTTAGAAGCAAAGCAACAGTTTGAAAAGAAGCAACAATGAAAAGAAGCAACAACTTTTCTGGAGGTGGCTTTTTCTGGCCGTCTAGATACAAAGAATCCAAATCATGGCCTTCGTGGCCACAACTGGACAGAACCGACATCTGCATATACGATTTTCGTTTACACTTTTCAATATATAGAACTTATAACTACCTATCAAGGAACTGTTCCCATCAACTCAACATGGCAATAATCCCACAAGTATTCTCAAATAATAGGGGAGATGTTAGATATTTACTGATAATCAACTGTGTGCTCATGAACACGATGTGCAAAGGCCTTCTTATTGCTATACAGAACGTATTTCCTTACCAAGCCTGATAAACTTCCAAGATTCGCTCTTTCAGAATATTTCAATTATACATAGAACATTAGCAAGCAATATTACTTTTGTATCCACTCTGTCGAGTGCGTAATTATATATTTCTATCAACAGACTGCTCCTTCTTTGAGGGGGAAAAGACCATTGAGGACTATATCGGCAGTAGGTCATTAGTGTTTGGGTCGAAAAATCAAGAAAGGTCACAGTAGGACTGTTAACTCCAATATTACCATTAGCCACATTGTGTTATTGGAAATAGCGTGAATAGTAAGTGATTTTCATAGTATTCAAGACACACTTTCCCCACGTCCTCAACTATGGATCAGAAAATATTCATCGCACTCAACTTGAGGACATAATCTCAAACTGGAAAACTAGAGCTATGCCAAATGTTCCAGAAATGTATCTACAGGCCGGTGATTTGGCCATGATTTGAGGATATTTATAAATTGTTGTCTGCTCCCGAGGAATGTATCCCTGGACAGTAATATTGGACATCCCTGGACAGTGAGAGCTGCACATGGCGTACTAGCATTTGCTAGAGATCCTGTGTAAAATGAGACGATTCATAAAACATTATTGCAGATACTTATGAAACATGGCTATACCACCAATGCACATCCACTCAAAGTTTTTTCTGATCTGGCGATACATATAGCATGCTGATAGCAAAATACGAGCGTAGCGTGCAAGATTATGGCGTTACGTTTCGTAACTTGTGTCTAATTCCGCTTAACCCGGGGATAGGGGACTTGTGTTGCCATGTACTTCAAGATTCTCATAGTGTTCATATGAACATACACAATCAAAGCGTGACTGAGATACGTCATTCTCTTGATAACGAATTTACAACGAAACTCGTATGGATTAAGAATACCGATCAGCGATACAGATTTAATATTTTCGGAACACCATGTCTTGCCGGAATCAATAAAAACTGCCGACCGCTTCTCTCTTGCAGGAAACTAACTTATATTTATATGTTTTATTTAACTTGGTGTTAATGCTGTTATATGAGTTAGGTCTTTGGGTATATGGACGCGGAAATTCTCTAATAGACGACTGTTGAATATTTAATGATGGATTAGTGGTTTGTATTTAGTATTCCTATAGTACCCTCTGGGTAAATGATCCCCGAGGGCGATGCAATCACTATAAGGTGAACATTCATCTCAGTATCATGCTATAACACCCGTCGAAACCCTATGCCATCTTTCACAGCATCATGGCCAGTCATTTTGGCGCCTTGCTATGTGTTTGGACTAAATTCCACATCAAGTCATTCAAGTAAACCCACTGTTATATACATATATCACAGCACAATGTTATATTATAAAACCAATGGCTATACTATTATCATGAATGATTGCATCATCAACTCCAAGTGGTGTCAGCGGTTGGCCAGTATATCATTCTGATGTTCCGCCCAATCACTATTTCTACCGCGAATAACATCCGTCAAAACCCTATGCCATATTTCGACACAGCATCATGACCTATCCGATCAGTCATTTGCTGCCTTGCTATATGTTCGAGCTAAATTCCACATCAAATCATTCAAGTAAAACCTTCGTCCTATATATATGGTCAAATCATAATATCATATTATCCAACCAATGCCAATGCTATTATCATAAGTGACCACATCATCATGCCCAAGTGGTATCAGGATTGTCGGCGATTGGTCAGTATGTCATTCTGCTGTTTCGGTCAGATACATGGTCGCAACAAATGGTATATGGAGACACTATTTCTACGTGAATAGAGTTAGCTGAACATGCGATTTCTTGATTCCACTGCCATACCTTGCCGGCACTATTGAAAAACTATTGACTGATTCTCTCTGTTTACGTATACTCTGATTGTTTTACTTTGAATTTGGTGGTACAGCTGTTATATGAATTGTCTTCGGATCATGGACACGGAAATTCTTTAATAGACGACGGCTGAATATTGAATCGGACTAGACGCTTGTATTACTTAGTTTTGCTTTGCTGCAGTTTTTGGAGACGAGACTATAATCACGTGGGCTTGTACACTGGAAAGTGGATTTCAAAGGACAATTATTTGTCTTCTTCTTGTATACGAGCAGCACCAATATATGATGTCGATAGTCGTTCATCTCTTTCAAATCACCACCAGTCGATTCCTTTGACGCTGTCTTAGAGTACTCAGGGATCTTCATCAATCGTCTTTTGTATACTCTATATTACATTACTTTTACGGGAATTTTTAAGATTTCCAAAGATGGAGATATTAGGTTTTAATTTGAATATCACTGATATACGCTGCACTACCTGACGTAGTACCATAGGGTTTAAAGATAACATCATGGGGTATCTATACTTTTCATGATTCGCTTCAAGTTGGTCAGGCTTATAAATTCACTGATATATTATCACAGTCGAGCGTGCTTACTAACGAGTGAACCGGTCTATATTTAGGTTTATTGATGAGAATTTAGCTAATTCAGGCCTCTTCTGCTCATTACTATCTGTATATACCAAATTTATTCAGCATACGCTGCCTGAATTTCCAGGAACAGAGTGAAAGATGCATGAATTTTAATAATTAAATGGCTCCAATGGCATTGGTCTAGAATATGTTTAAAAATATCTCCGCCGTAAAGTCAACCTTTAATTAATAAGCTTATCAGTTCACTGGGCTCTGTAATTACCTTGGGATGGTTTTTCTCGTTAGAGAGAAGAAAAAAACAAAAAACAGAATTGTTCTCCGATTCCGAGTTCTTGGAGTAGTCAATTATTTACGGTTTTATATACATTCATAGATTATCAGATATCGTTAACTAGGGGCGGATTCGCAATATCTGTTAGGACCGATGAATGCCGGTTTCATTATTTAGTTTGAAAATGGTATTCCTATAAATTACCCATGCACGAGGAGGCTTTTCGATTATCTAAGCGATTCTGACATCGCCCAGGACAAGTAAACGTCTGCAGTTAAAGAACAATTTTACAATAGAATAAGTTAAATGAGACAACTTTCAAAAGCGAAAGAGTTGATCCAAACAAAGAATAGACCTTGAACCTGATGACATAACCGCGTTGCATTCTGGGAATAAGTGAAGTATAAATCCGCCATCTTTGAACTGCACAGGTGCAAACTATCATTTTGTTGGCATGGATTCGCAATGCAGCATGGGATAGAAAGAAGGATAAAACGTCATCAGGTTTCACGGCTATTGACTTTTGGTCGGATTGAATGAAATGAATGCTTATGGTACAAACTAATCCAGAATGTAGGTCTAGTTATAAACATAGCATCAGTGTGTGATGTAAGTTACACTGAATTTTACACCTTTAACACTTTAGTCCAATAATGGTTATATTTGAACTGATCACATATTTTCCCGAAAATAATCACAATAAACTGATGAAACGGATGGAGTTTCATTTATTTAGGCCAAAAACCACCAAAAATAGAATACGCACACGAGAATGTGTCTATTGGTGGAAAAGCGACCTGCTAAGAGCATGTTCATTCAACAGTGGGAGATGTATGTTCATATAGTGAATTGGTCCGCTTTTGAGGGTATTATGAGAAAAAGTGTGTTAATACAGTTTTGTTGAATAAGGATTATCATGGGATTCAGGCTGTTACATGATTTCCATTTTGTTCGCCGCCAGGATGATTACGTTTTATTTCTTGTTAAAGTGTCATATATTCCGCACAAATCAATCCCCAGCTTCCAACTTATCGACGTTTTCCCCAAATATTAGGCATATTTCCAGGAAATAATACGCAGCACATAGGTGAAAACACAAATCCCAAAGCTATGCTGGAAATAAGACGAGATTTTCCATATTCTATATTTTATTTAATCGTGATAAAACAACCATGCTCGCGAGCAAGTTATTCAAATGCATTTTTTTTTTATCTCTATGGTATTTTCAATTTGTTTTGGTCGATTTTTACCGCGCAAGGAAACGTATCGCTGTATGGCTTGGAGTTATTGATTGCGCGTGTAAGCTTATTTCAACCACAAAAAAAACCGATATACAACAAAATAGGCTAAACTCTATCGACACATCATATTCATTGGATAATAGCACGTTTTACTTTCGTTGAGTTCTCTGGCTCATATTACCCAAAGTGTCTAGGCGAGAACGTAATTATATTTTGCCATTAACAAACTACTTCTTCGTACTTGCAAGAAGGTGACCATTCTTGTTTAACAATCTATGGTATGCTACAGTAAAGTCATAGAATCTGTTGTCATATTGTCATATTAGAAACACATCTTACCGAGCTAAGCGAATTTCACATTTCATTAGAAAATACCCTTAGCAGATTGACTTCATTCTCCGTGTATTTGACCCTATTCCAGCTTAAAAAAAAACATTATGTCAACACGACCGCTCCCTTTAAACGAGCCAACACTGTTATAAATTACCGTTATTTGACAGTAAATGTATGTTAGAGTTTACAGTACATTCAATCGGAAACACATTATTCTGTAAATTGAACTGCGATATTTCAGTTGACATCAACTACAATGGGTAAACTGCGCACACACGTAACATAAAATTTCTGTTTTCTCTGAAAGGAGGTTGATATCTTTGCAGACGAAACGCTCAGTTGCAGGAAACATCCGACACCTGCGTTGTACGATACAACATTCAGAGCATTATCAGAACACGTGCTGGGAAGGACGCAGCGGCTAACTTTAATTTTCGGTCTACAGTATGTTTTGGTTTTGGTTTTATCCATCTTCACATTTCAAGTTAAACACTACACTAACGTTCCGTCATTTAGTCTTCTACTTGGATATGCGAAGATGGGTTTTATCTGACATGGAGTTGTGTCCCACTATTCGTGCAATTGCACAGATTCGTTCGTGATTATTTACGAAACTTGGGGTGATTGCATTTGTAAACAGCGAAGAGCTGAAATATGCGAAAGAGCAATGGCCATTTCGGCCTTCCTGCGGAACCGGTAATTGTAGACAATGGTGCCTTTAACAGGTGCAACATTTTACAGTTCAAAGCCTGTTAAAAAACGGTAATTGTAAAATACGGGGCAACGTAAGTTTACAGTTGAATGTACTGGCACCTTTTCTGCCAGTACATTTAACTGTGAATTTACGCTGTGATTTATAACAGTGAATGAAATTATCTGTTTTTTTATATATGGCCTGGAAAGCGAACACTACAGTACTTAGGGGCACGGCTGTGGGACCTTGCACAAGAGATGCGACCAAAGTTATGAAAATTAGCTTCTTCATTTCTCACACTCCTGATGCATAACTGTTTGTTTTTTCTTAAGAAGAGCGATATTACAAATGGCCTAAAATTCTATTTAGAAGAAATAAAATCGGTATTAGCTCACACAGGCAATAATGTTTTCTCATTTGTGATGGGGACACTTCGAGGCCCGCCAACGGATCATTTCAATCCATCGCTTTCTGGAGGGTGTCTTCGTTCTATGAATGTGATCCTTCCTCATTTGTGGATCATAGTATAATCAGCATTCTGATCTTCAGGATATAATTCCAAATGGAATTTTAAAGCTGTCAAGCATCTCCGAGGTTGAAGAGATGAACACGTTATAGGCATACATAATTTACTGTATGCATTGACCGAGAATAATGTCATATCCTCCAATTTAACCCTTTGCTGGGCATAGACATTGCTCATGCAATACCATGAGCGGCTTATCATTAAAAGCCACCATTTGTCTTGTCTTAGCATAGTACACTGTCATATGTCAGCAAAGATATATTCCATGCCTGGACATAGCACACTGCATCCTAACATCCAACGAAAGTCTTGCTACCTTTAGACACAGAACCATGTCCTAGCAGTCTTTGAATCCTTGGCTAGTTTTAAAGCAAACTACGATCTCACATCATTCAAGTGGTCTTTCCCAGAACAGTATCCAAGCCATCCCTTTGTAATGAATAGACGACAGCACAGCCAAGAGTATCACGATCAATCTGTATCACAGTGTGATGATCCACCTAGCTGCATGACAAATTTTACATAGAGGCAAGATCGAGGAGGGTTTTTATTAAAGAATAATCGATTGATTAAACTGCTACATTTAGCTGTGCTTTACTGCAGCCATAAAACACAAAAATAAAATTAAAAAAATAACAACCACAAGCTCGAATTAACAGAAAAGGACAACCATTTGTTTTCTCATTTTATACGAGCGGTCGCCAATTTGTTAGCTATTTTTTTATCACTACCTTCAAGTTCTTTTTACATTGCTACACTTTCTGCACACATCAATCTCCAACTCCCAGCATAATTTTATTCAAATATTGCGCATATTCCCACAGTGCCGAAAACAGCTAACAAAAGGTATGTCAATCATCCTAACATCGAAAGGTGATAGAACAAATCCAAAGTCATGCTTCAAATATATGTAAGACGAGAATTCCATGTCCAAAATATGAGAGTTCCATTGTTTAAAAAAAGTAAGAGTGGAAATTCATGCCGCTCAAGTTGAGTGAAATCACTCAAATTTTACTCAAGTCTGAGTTGATAAGAAGTTTGAGACGAAAGGCCTATTTCGTATACAGTTAACACCAATTCCAAATGTGTATGACATAAAAATAATAAAAACATGAGATGGGTTCCTACAACAGAGAAGAAGTCTTTACAGTAATGGTGACAAGACATCCATCACTCACGAACAAATTATGCACTATCACTCACGAACAAGTTATGCACTATCACTCACGAACAAGTTATGCACTATCACTCACGAACAAATTATGCACTATCACTCACGAACAAATTATGCACTATCACTCACGAACAAGTTATGCAAGCGTGTTCATGTATTCAGCTGGGATCCACGCACAGGAATGTATATATTCATGTGGAACTTATCATTTCCATGTGTAAGCTCCACACCAATACATAATAATTTCGCAGAGATATATTGGACCAGTGCGCTTCTTACTTTCCTTCAGAGCTTCGACTGAAAGTTGGTCAAATACCCCCTTGTGTCCAAACAAGGGCGTAGTTATATTTTGCTATCACTAAACTGGCTACTTCGTCGAGAAGAATTTGTCCTTGAGTACGCTATCGAGAGTAAGTGATCAACCCTCGAGACCAACAGTCCAGAGTATGTCACAGCAAAGCCGTCAAATCCCCCATTAGTCACATTGTCTTATTAGAAACTGTGTGGGTGTTTCTTCACATAGTTACAGTGCCAAGACACAACATCCACGCGTTCCCAGTCGTGGATCATAAAGTAATCACCGTTCTGAGCTTGATGCCATAATTCCAAAATGGAATGGTAAAACCCTCAAGCTTCTCCGAAGATGGCTAGATGAACACCATATAGACATACATCCTCTGCTGTATGCATAATATAATACCATATAATCTAACCCTTTGCTGTGTATACAGTCATATGCAACACGGCTATTTCCATGTTCGACGACATCCATGGTCTTGAATGGGCAGAACATAATATCATTTCACTCGTTCACTGGACGTATTGCCACGTTCAGACAATAATTGAAACCTGTTCTTTATTTGAGTTTAAACCCAGACTCACTGTTCTAATGTGCATGTTTCACCAAAATCTGGGAGATGGTAACTTTAAGTGTCAAGTCAATTTAAATCTTGCATTTAATTTCCCCGATTTTGGTGAAACATGCACATTGAAACAGTAAGTTTGTGTTGAAACTCAAAGTATACACACCTTAAGCTTGAATCAAGCATTGAAAAATGCATACACAGTTTGAAATATAAGTATTAAGGCAGTATGACGTCACTGGACCTAAATATAATTGCAACAGACCACCATAGAATATCATGCTTTATTTGCAGTTTATTCTGTGTAATAAAATCGTAAAAAATTACAATAAATATTTTCCGACACTAGTTGCAATGGTCTTTCATTTGATGGAAACTTTGCTTGAGGGTTTACGATCACTTTAACAATGGACACCTCGTTGTGGAAGTTGTGTTGAGCCATTCTGCGTCATCAGTTCAAACAGTCTCGTTTCCGTGCAGCACAAGCGCTGGCAAATATGGCGGTGCGCAGATGCTCGGGTGTCATACACAGACATGAATAAAATAATACTTTTCCGTAATCAATGGCAAGAGATACACTGTATTTTTAGGTAAAAAAAGCTTAACAATAGAAAATTATTATTAAAGTTAATCCCAGAAACAGGACAATGTCATATTTTTCAACCAAACCCGTTATCGTGAATTACCGACCCCACATCCAAGGCTATCACGGTTAACATCCATGTATATGTCAGTCTGATGTTCTCCTTAGCTGTACCATCAGGACAAATGTTCAACGGAGACCATATTTCTAAGCGAATAAGTTGAACAAGGTTTTGTTGGACAATAATCGATATATTGATCAAACTGCTATAGTTTCGCTTCGCTGCAGCATTCGGAAAAGAGATCCTAACCACGTGGAGTTGTATACTGCATAGTGAATTTCACACAAAGGGCCACCATTTGTCTTCCACTTTAATACGAGCAGCAGTAAGATATGATGTCGTTAGTCGTTCATCTCTCTCGTATCACCGAAGACCGATTCCTTTGACGGTGCTTTTAGAGTGGTCGTATATCTTCGTCAGCCGCTATATCATTTGTCTGACTTTTGTAAATCACCTGTTTCTGTACTACTTTCGTTCTCCACGGATAGAGAGGCTAGGATTTGATTGGGATACCACGGGTACTAAGCCCTACTTGACTTATTTATCATAGAGATCATAGCTGCCGTTCCTTAAATGATTCCACACATATTTCCAGTTTGAGACCACCGGTGGAACAGTAATACAATTGCACACGGGTAATCATACAACTGAGCATGCGTGCTAATGAAAAGTATAGCTGGAGTAGTGACGTCATCATTTTCTGTGCTCCATCGTTCCACGTCACTTATTCTCGGACCGGTATGGCTGTCCTCGAGTGAGTCGGTCATGATGAGTTTTATAATGATGAGAGTTGCCATGCATGCATCGTTGATCGTGTACGACTTTTCATCTTAGACGTATTTCATCAGTTATATATCTGAAGATACACTCGTTGATTAATATATAGTAGCAACCACATGAAACTATCCAGGACAGAAGAAGTATCCTTTCGAAAGTTTATCGAAGCATGATTTCCATTGAATTCCCCGCCAACGGATGACTTTGTCATCAATATGCTCATTAGTTAACTTTGATCATGTTCAACTTCCGATTGCATAATTACTTGACAATCCTCGCTGAAGAGATGTGGAGTTGTTTTCCCCTGATAATTTCAAGGAAGTTAACTATACATGTTATATGGGAATGTATACATTCATCTGGAAATTATAATTCTCATGTGTAAGCTCCACACCATTACATAATAATTCTGCAGAAATGTATTGGACCAGTGCGCGTCTTACGTCTTGAGAGCTTCGACTGAAGTCGGTGAAATTACCCATTGAGTCTAAGCGAGAAGGCAATTATATTTTGCTATCGAGAAAACGGCTACTTCGTCAAGAAGTTATTGTCCATTGAGGACGCTATCGACATTAAGTGGTCATCCCTCGGGACCAATAATACAGAGTAGGTCATAGCAAAGCCTTCAAATCCAATGTTACAATTAGTCACATTGTGTTATTGAAAACTGTGTGAATATTTCTGTATATAAATAATCATGACACATCCACGAGTAATAATCAACGTTCTGAGGTTGATGACATAATCCCAAGGTGGAATGGTAAAGCTTTCAAGCTTCTCCAAATATGGCGAGATGAACATTATATGAACATACATCCTCTGCTGTATGTCTAACATAATGATTTATAATCTAATCCTTTACTGTGTATAGGCATACGCAACACGGTCTTATCATTCAGCGAAGTCAAGAGTCTTGAATGGGCACAACGTAATGGCATATCACTCGTCAAAGCTCGGTGTTCGGCCTGGATGCAGTACTGCATCCCACATGTAGTACCCACTGAAAGTATTGCCCTGTTCAGACACCCATCATGTCCTACCATTGAAACCCTGCTTTACTTACATAAATTTGATGTCACGTCAGTTAATGGAATGGTTCAGTCATTTCAAATACGCTTTCATTGCGATGGTTTTTGTACTTGAAAATAAAATGCGTCAAATATTTATTGCCACTGGAGACAGGAAAGTATATTTTTATTAATCAAGTTCTTAGTCTTATTTCGAGCATCTGAGAGCGGCAATTTTCTTGACGAGGTTAAATTGATTTGAGGCTCTGAGCACTAAATGACGTCACATCAATCTCACATAGACTTCTAAATTACGTTAAAGTTTAAGGCCTCTCGTGTCGTCAAAACAAAGATAGTGCCACGGCACTGTAGCGCTCATCTGGCTATAACTGGAGAAAGTGGCTGCGAGAAATTTTTACTGAAGAACTGCAATAGATGAGTTTCTAACTTGCGTTGTCTCCCCTGAACAAAATGGCAACATAGTCGATTTCACAGGAGGTCAAGCTGCAAATTCATGATTGTAATTGGAGGTTATGGAATAAAGGCAATTATACCAAAATATAATGTGTGATTGTCAGTAAGCTGTATAAGCAATAACCAGAACCAATTTTTATTATGTGATTGCAGTCGTTCGTCCGTCTGTCCACTTCGTGTCCGGACAGTACATTGGACAGTTTTTAACCTACGATTCCAATATTTTGTGGATATATGCACCAGGGCAAGACATGTCGAGTACGAAATATGTGCGACTGGGTTGTTACGATGGCAATGAGATGTAACAGGACATTTTTCCAATGAAAGTAATCTCTGGTGAGGTATGGCCTAACCAAGACATACCCCCATCTGTCTGCGAAGATGTAAAAGATAGTGCCACGGCACTGTAGGTCATCTGTCTGTAACTGGAGAAAGTAGCTGTGAGAAATTTTTACTAAAGAACTGCAATAGATGAGTTTCTAACTTGTGTTGTCCCCCCTGAACACTATAAAATGATCCATGCAGTTATTTCCTGAGATTTTATGATAAAGTTTCATGGGAAATTCAAGATGCGGCAATATTGGATTTTCGAAATGAACCAAAAAAAGGTATCTTGCACAACAGGATCACAAGGGGAACCTGTGTATCAACATCCATGCAGTAATATCCTAAGAATTCACGATAACAAAATTTCATGGGGAAATCCAAGATGGCCACCTGGTGGCCATATTGAATTTTTCAATCAGACCATATATGGTATCCTGCACAGCTAGACCCCAAGGGCAACCTCTGTACCAAATTTGAGAAAGATCCATGCAGTAGTTCCTGAGAAATCACGATAACAATGTTTCATCTGGAAATCCAAGATGGCCGCCTGGTGGCCATATTGGATTTTTCAATCAGACTACAAATTGTATCTTGCGCAACTAGACCCCAAGGGGAACCTCTAGATGATCTGTACCAAATTTGAGAACGATCCATGCAGTAGTTCCTGAGAAATCGCGATAATGTTTCATCTGGAAATCCAAGATGGCCGCCTGGTGGTCATATTGGATTTTTCAATCAGACCGCAAATTGTATCTTGCGCAACTAGACCCCAAGGGGAACCTGCGTATCAAATTTGAGAAAGATCCATGCGGTTCTTCCTGATAAATCACGATAACGAAGTTTCATAGGGAAATCCAAGATGGCCGCCTGGTGGCCATATTGGATGTTCGAATCAGAGCAGAAAAGGTATCTTGCACAACTAGACCCCCAAGAGGAACCTGTGTACCAAATTTGAGAAAGATCCATGCAGCAGTTAACGAAAAATAATGATGACAAGGTTTCACTGGCAAATTCAAGATGGCCGCCTGGTGGCCATATTGGATTTTTCAATCAGACCATAAATTGTATCTTGCACAACTAGACCCCAAGGGGAACCTCTGTACCAAATTTGAGAAAGATCCATGCAGTACTTCCTGAGAAATCGAGATAACAATGTTTCATCTCGAAATCCAAGATGGCCGCCTGGTGGCCATATTGGATTTCTGAATCAGATCACAAAGGTATCTTGCACAACTAGACACTAAGGGGAACCTGTGTATCAAATTTGAGAAAGATCCATGCAGTACTTCCTCATAAATCACGATAACGAAGTTTCATAGGGAAATCCAAGATGGCTGCCTGGTGGCCATATTGGATGTTCGAATCAGAGCAGAAAAGGTATCTTGCACAACTAGACCCCAAGGGGAACCTGTGTACCAAATTTGAGGAAGATCCACAAAGTAGTTCCTGAGAAATTGCAATAACAATGTTTCATGGGGAAATCCAAGATGGCCGCCTGGTGGCCATATTGGATTTGTGAATCAGACCACAACAGGTATCTTGCACAACTAGACCCCAAGGGGAACCTGTGTACCAAATTTGAGAAAGATCTATGCAGTAGTTCCTGAGAAATCGCGATAACAATGTTTCAATGGCAAATTCAAGATGGCCGCCTTGGCGGCCATATTTAAAATCGTATCGGCACCGCATGAACAAATTCTGGTGTACTCATTGGGGGGAACATGCATGCCAAGTTTCAGCTTAATCGGCCAAGTGGTTTCAGAGAAGAAGATGTTTACGGACGACGCACAACGGACGACGGACGACGGACGACAGACAGTCAGGCCATGACATAAGCCCATCGGGCCTTCGGCCCAGATGAGCTAAAAAGCGCAATGAAAGGAAATATCGAGTTTTATAGGAGCACACTATCAACACTGATACAATGAACACATTCCACCATTGTATTGATGTTCTCCTTGGCTGCAGCATCAGGACAAAAGTTCAACGTAGAACATATTTCTAAGCGAATAAGTTGGACAAGGTTTTATTGAACAATAATCGATATATTGATCAAACTGCCACACTTGGTTTTGCTTCGCTGCAGCATTCGGAAAAGAGATCCTAACCACGTGGGCTTGTGCACTGGAATGTGGATTTCACACAAAGGACCACCATTTGTCTTCTACTTCTGTACGAGCAGCAGCGAGATATGATGTCGTTAGTCGTTCATCTCTTTGGTATCACCGCAGACCGATTCCTTTGACGGTGTTTTTAGAGTGGTCGTAGATCTTCATCAGCCGCTATACCTTTTATCTGCCTTTTGTAAATTACCTGTTACTGTACTGTAGTTCTCCATAGATAGTGAGGCTAGGTTTTGATCAGGATACCACGGGTTTACTAAGCCCTACTTGACGAATTTATCATAGAGTTCAAAGCTGCCATTCGTTAAATGACTCCACACATATTTCAAGTATGAGACCATCGTTGGAATATCACCGTTGCACACGGGTACTCATACAAATGAGCATGCGTGCTAATGAACAGTATCTGAGTAGTGACGTCATCATTCTCTGCGCTCCTTCCAGGTCCTTTAATCCTCGTACCGGAAACGCTGCTCTCAAGTAAATCGGTCAGTACGAGTTTTATAATGATTAGATTTGCCATGCATGCATCATTGATCGTGTCCGACTTTTCTTCTTAGGCGTATTTCATTAATTATGTATCTGAAGATACTCTCTTTGATTAATATATATATCATCCACATGAAACTATCCAGGTAAGAAGAATCATTATTTCGAAGGCTTATCGAAGCATGATTTTGTCATCAACATGTTTATTAGTTAACTTAGATCGTGTACAACTGTGGATTACATAATTACTTGACTATCTGTTGGCATTCTTCGCTAAAGAAAAGAAGAAAAAAATACAATGGAAGATGGGATTCCATCGAATCTCAAGCAAACGTTTCACGAGGAATCCCTTTCGATTATCTCAGCGATGTCGAGCATTAATTCATCCCAGCGTTCATGGAAAAGCGGTCCAATCAAAAGCGATCACTTGAAGAAGATTGAGAGGACATCTGACCATGGCAACACAGGAATAATGGAAAAGGCACGAGATCAATTTTGATTTCTGGTGATAATAATTCACTCTGCTTCAATCCACACAAATGTCAATTATCTCAAATGATATTTAGCAGGTTTAAAACGAGGGAAATTTAGGCGAAGTATAACAGATTTGAAATGAGATTGTTTTGATGAGAAACAACAGATGAAAGTGAAGCAATAACATCTGCCGACTCTCATCCTATTTTTTTTCTGGTCAGTTAAGATATGGAACACACGTGGATTATCAACAACTCAGTTTACTAATAGATCGATAAATGATCTCTGCTAGCCTTGACTAGACTGATTCAATGTGTCAGTAAGTGAAAACAATTGCGGTTCTGGTGTACGGTCAGAAAAAGACATTCCACAATGAAAATTGTACGAGTAATGTGTTCATGCAAGGAATGGTCTTCTATGTAGACGTCTGGGGACATTGCGTGTGAACACACTATTGATTGGGGGGGGGGGGGAGTATTTGGTTTAGTGTCACACTCAAGGTTGTTTCACTCATATGGTGAGAGTCAGTTTGGATGGTGGATGAAGGCAAGTAACTGGCAAGCTTTCAGACATGCACCAGCTGAGCTCGGACCCGTGCCGGATCAGTGATGTGAGGCTAGCGATCACCAGCGGAACGCTTAGACCACTCAGCCACCGAGGGCACCCACTATTGAAGGTAAATGAATGAGGATGATTATTAAGGCGATAGATTTGGTCTAACGTATAAAGCCGGGGAGGAGAAATTCTGGCTCCGACTCGGTTCCTATACTGATGATTACGTTCCTATCATATATAGATAGCTTATGGCCCCAAAGATGCCTAGCTTTCAAGATGGTGTTTACTACTCCCAATAGGCGTTATTCCAGACCATGCTGAACAATTGCTAACGGTACATGTGCATGTATATGCATTATGTATCGATCTATCACAACTGGATCATTTAGCGCCACATATAATGGTGGTGGGCAAAATACATGCCAATATTATATGACTGCATACCTGAAAACATCTGAAGAATCAAAATCTTCCCTGTTAATGAATTGTATCTCATCCACGCTTTCAATGTAGCTGTTCATGTGGATATCTTGAATGAAATGATCACATGACCCCTAACACCGGCTTCAGTGGCAAGTACAAATATCGCAATATGCCAAGAGCAATGGTGTAAGGCCCCATCAAGTCATCTGGTGAAGGGTGATGAAACATGTGACCGTGAGATAGAACAAACAGCCCGTGACCGTGAGATAGAACAAACAGCCCGTGACCGTGAGATAGAACAAACAGCCCGTGACCGTGAGATAGAACAAACAGCCCAAAGGAGGAAATTATTAATAGAATGCAAGTTCGCATTGAGAACACATCTGTGAGACCCAACCAACGAAAAAGCCATTTATTTTCCTCCACTTCAGCCAGTGACACAGACTGTACAATCACAATGATTTGTGCAAGTATGTAGTGCACAATATGTAGGCGGGAAGACATATCTCATAAGAGTATCGCATATGAGATCAGCTGTTCGATATTGATGTATTGAAATTGATCGTGATAATACGTGCATACTGACAAGAGTGCTATGCAAACATCTTTTTTATTTTATACAAGATATTCTGATATTTTCAGCTCAAGAACCCTTGGTCCGTATAATATAAAGTTTCTGGATCTAGATTCATCGATTTCGCGTGTAGTATAGTTACAGAGTGAGGTTCTGAGAAAGTATTGCTTGAGTGCCAAACATTACATGATAACTTTGTTCAAATATACAGGATCAACGAATTGCCCTATGGTACGTTAATATCCTCAGCCGAAAACTGCTGAAATTACCCATTATATCTCGGTTTTAGCACAGCTCTAGCGAGGACCTAATTAAATTTTGCTATCAACACATTGCTGAATTGTGGAAAAGAAGTTGACCATCGAGGACTCTATCGACAATACCTCATCCAGCGAAGTTTCAGTAAAAACTGTCAAATCCCCTATTACCACTAGCCACATTGTGTTATTGTCAATATTTGTTCACATTCAAGGACGCAATCTCACAAATATAGCTCTAACTCTCTACCCACAATCTCACAAATATAGCTCTAACTCTCTACCCACAATCTCACAAATATAGCTCTAACTCTCTACCCACAATCTCACAAATATAGCTCTAACTCTCTACCCACAATCTCACAAATATAGCTCTAACTCTCTACCCACAATCTCACAAATATAGCTCTAACTCTCTACCCACAATCTCACAAATATAGCTCTAACTCTCTACCCACAATCTCACAAATATAGCTCTAACTCTCTACCCACAATCTCACAAATATAGCTCTAACTCTCTACCCACAATCTCACAAATATAGCTCTAACTCTCTACCCACAATCTCACAAATATAGCTCTAACTCTCTACCCACAATCTCACAAATATAGCTCTAACTCTCTACCCACAATCTTTCTCAGCTCGGGAACGTTAAAGCTGTTAAGAACGTTACCTTTGAAATCGAAGACAACCATTTGTCTTTTCCTTGTATAGGAACAGCATCAATATATGATGCCGTGTATCTCATTAATATTATCCAGACACTTGCTAGTCGAGTTTGAACAAATAACAATGTATGCATTTGACGGCACCAACTGTGTGACATGCAATGGTGAGGGAACAGACTTCGCAACGTCAGGGCTGCTTTTTGAATCTTGCATCTTGCATAGCAGACCGCTTTCCGCTCACTTTCAGTGTATACGAATGTGTTGTCACATGATAATTTGCCGTGGTCGCGTGAAACTAGTGATCTGATTGGTCAGTACAGACAGCATGCTTGCTTCGCAGATTATCTGAGTTTGATTCTCCATAAGCATGGTTTATTCCCATGTGTACCAGCGGTATATAGGATAGAGATGCTCATGGTTTCAGCGAGGAAGAAGAACACAGAACAGCACACCGGACAGGATATCGGTCGACCCCACAGGCCGATATCGTGACTACATTCTACCGAAATTACAAGCGTCAGGTCCGTCATTCATAATTCAGCCGTCGTCCATTAAAGAATACCCGCGTCCATAATCCCAAGACCTATTCCATATTCCATATAACAGTATTAGTACCAAATTCAAAAAAGACAATCATGGTATACATAAACATAGGCTTGTTTCCTGCAAGAGAGAAGCGGTCAATAGTTTTCAATGATGCCGACATCATGATGTTCCAAAAATATAAAATCCGTATCGTTGGTCAGTATTCTTAATCGAAGTCATTGTGATATAATATTCTATATTTCGGCTCTGATTATGCCCTCGTATAGAATGCATATAATGGATTTTGTATGCTCATAATTACATAAATATATATAGAATTATATCGGATAGTGCGGCTCAATTTGTGAGGTCAATTGCCGAAATTATCCGCTGCATGATTCTAGGGGTAAGCATAGCTCCGGCAATGATATCGATCAGAGTTTATATTTTCCTATAGACGACCTAGATATCCTGATTCAGACGAAGATCACCATTGAGGAATTATCCGCAGTAGGTCATCACTCTTCGGGTCTATGATACGAGATACCATTCATTAAAGCTGTCAAAACCACTATTACCATTAGCCGCATTGTGTTTTTCGAAACAGGGTGAATGATACATGGCAGTGTGACTAACGTCACAGGACCTACGAAGTACAATAGGCATTAGGACTCGAACGCGAACTGAACTCTTGAAAATCCCCACCCCCAGTTGAAATCCTGCCTATATTAAGATGGGCACCGCCCAAGTCAGAATCGCCAGTGATTTTCATCAAAAATCACCAGAAATTTTCATCAAAAGTAGGTCAGCTCAGAACTTGTTGGTAACAGTCTCCTAATGCGCCTTCATTCCAAAATAAATAACGATCTCCGATTTAATTTTACAATTTTTTAATTAAAGGAAACAGATTGAATAATATAGGTTCAGTAGATTTCAAGCTTTACGTGTGAAAATACATTTACATCTCTTTAATGGTTTTCAGTGCCCTTGTACAGGATCAAAACAACTTTTTGAATCACATTATTTTCCCAACAATACAACAAATTTTTATATATAGTACTATAGTAGAAAGGTAGCATTTATGTAGTTTACGGTAATTCAACTCAAGACCAACACCTTCTATGCACAAGAAAATAATGATTCTATGTCATTCTCCTGGGCATAACCGGTACAAAGACGAATAAATAGCGTCTCTACATCACGTTGTTATCTAGATATATGAGACAACACATTTTGGGCATCGGCAATCTGATGAATGTACTATTCCGGTTTTCTTGTTTCACATTATATTCTATGGCGGTTGATCAGTGATTTTCTTCATTGATAAACGTTAAACCACCTCAGCTTCGTTGTGTGAATCGGAATTGCTGTGACATACCAACATACTCCGTGGCAGTGATTCTGTATCCCCTAATCAAGGAATCAAAATGGATCAAGATTTGAAATGACAAGAGAAATTTAGACATATTTTGTTTACACATGTAATTTTTTGTTCAAATTATATCCAAGTGTGATATATAGTCAATATTCAAGAGGTACAAAAAAACCCCAAAGTATGTCCTCATATTTTCACATCCATGCCAAGAAATACTGCATTGAAAAGGGTCCATTTAGCCTACCCTGTTTTATCGCTCTAATCAACAAATGGCGGGGTCATATTTCTGCTGTCAAAATTGTATTTCCCTCCAAAGTCTTAACCCTTGAATCCAAGTCACACACTCTCTGTTTAATAGGGCCATGTGGCATACAGTGGAAAGGGGATCAATGACAGGGTATTTTTAGCAGCAGTGGGTAATTTGACCTGAATGTGGTCAATGATGAAGTGTTTGGATGTGAAATAGGATACACGTTAAAGGCTACAGTTTACATACACAATGTATATCTATAACAATATACTGAAGTGTTAATTATAAATCTAACTTTAATCAGAATTATTTCAGATCAGAACTTGCTGGTAACAATGCCCTAATGCACGTTTATGCCAAAAATCAAGGTTCTAATGTCAACGGTTCTCCTTATTTTGCCGACGAAAGGATTTGGATGGACTGACTGACTGACTGACTCATTACCGGACAATTTGCGATCTGTAGCCTACTTCGTAGGAAAAGAGTCTCCGTGATGTTGAAGACACAATATACCCGCGTTCTCAACCAGGGATCAGAAAATGATCGTCGCACTGAGCTTGAGGGCATACGAGCCAGCCGGAAAGTGAAAGTGAAAATGCTGCCGAAAAGGCCGAACAACTCAAAAGTTTTAAATCGATTAGTTTATTCTTGAACAGAAACCGTTTAAGGATTCCACGACATCAAAAACCATTTGTTTTAATTCATTGCCTGAGATTACCATGCTTGTAACTTTCATTGAACTATATCTTCCGCTAAAACGTATCCGTGACATGCCATATTCTTACAAGCAATAGTATTATTTCATTTCTTCCGCTTAAATTACAAGCGTCTAGTCCGTCATTCATAATCCAGCCGTCGTCCATTAGAGAATATCCGCGTCCATAATCCAAAGACCTATTTCATATTCCATATAACAGTATTAGCACCAAATTCAAAAAGACAATCATAGTATACATAAACATAAGCTTGTTTCCTGCAAGAGAGAAGCGGTCAACAGTTTTCAATGATGCCGGCAAGACATCATGATGTTCCAAAAATATCAAATCCGTATCGCTGATCAGTATTCTTAATCCATAATAATTGTTGTAAAGTCGTCATCTAAAGAATGATGTATCTCAGTCACGCTTTGATTGTGACTGTTCATATGAGTACCATGAGGATCTTGAAGTACATGGGTTCATACGGCCCCTAGCCCCGGGTTAAGCGGAATTAGACACGTTACGAAACGTAGCGCCATAGATCTTGCACGCTACGTTCGTATTTTGCTATCAGCATGCGATATGTATCGCCAAATTTGAGAAACTTTGAGTGGAGGCGCTCGGTGGAATAGCACTGTTTTATAAGTTTCTGCAACAATGTTTTGTGACGTTGGTTAAAATCATCACATTTAGCACAGGATCTAGTAAATGCTACTAGGCGAGATATGTATACGCCATAAGGTCCCGCTGGAATATTACTGTCCAGAAAGGGATAGTTTACGATGTCGAAACACTGGAGAGATATCAGTCATTTACTCCTTCGTTATGTTCTGGCAAAACTATATCTAACATCATTCAAGTAAACCCTTTGTTGTATACCTTGATACACAGCACAATATCCCATCACCCAACCAACCCGATACTCTGGATATATGCACAGCTTCATCTCCAAGATGTATCAACGGTAGGTCTGAATGTATGGTCGTTTAACATTCTGCCTAGCTACATCTTCGTGACAATGCTATTTGGAGGTTATAAGATTACGCGAAAAAGTTGGGGTGGACTATTGTTAAGAATAACCGATTTATTGATCAAACTGCCAGAGTTACTCAGTTTTACTTTGAAACATTATTGAGAAAATATATCCTTCTACAAACAGCATAATGATATCATCTCATTATATTAGCCGTCCAACTCTTTCATATCACGGAAGACCGATTCCTTTCATACTCTTTGATAACTGGAGGTAGACCATCATTCGCTGTATTAATATCGTAAGAATAGAATAGAATAGAATAGAACCTTTAATTGTACTTTTTTACCCGTTGATGGGTTAATGTGTACAGGAGGACGTTTTGATTGTGATACCAAGGGCATTACACCTTATACTTGAAGCATTGCCATAGAGTTCAAGATATCTTCATCTGAACTAGGTCAGCGTCAATGTACGTACTTCTCACATACTTCAAGCTTATCAAGGTTGAAGACCACAGTCGGAATATTCATACATATGAACATACGTACTAATGCACAGTATCTGAAGTAATGACGTCATCACTCACTGTCCTTCATTTGTCCAGGTCATCTGATCATCGGGCCGGTACGTCTGTCCTCGAGTGGCATGAGAAACAGTTACATCCTTCATCGTTCAAAACATTGCGCGTTTTTGCCTGATAGCGCGAGTTAACGTGCGCAGAACTCAGGATCGAAAATAAATCAACACGTCAGTTGTTTTTGAACGACCAATGAAACATTAGGGTTCAATACGGTCGTCATTGTCCATTTGAAATCTTTAAAGCGCTGACTGGGTCAGTCTGTTTGACGAATCACAAGGGGCGAGAGGTAAAGTATATAACACTGAACTACTCTGATATTACTCAATCATATGCATATTTTATTTAATTAATTATTTATCTGAAATGACGCTGTGTCATTTATATATATCATATTCGAAGGTTTCTCGAACAATGATTTTGAATGGTTTCTCCGTGATCGAATGAATTTGTCATCAATGTGTTTCTTTGTTGACTAAGATAAGTATAACTTTCGACTACATAATTAGTTAACTACAGGTATATGTCGGCATTCCTCGCTGTAGGGAAGACGAAAAATGGGATTGTGTTCCTTCAAGAATTCCAAACAATTCCAAACATGTATCAATTCTTTGGGGATATTGTTTTTATCACAAATTGAACTCATTGCATTATTCAATAATGAGAGACGGATACACGAGGTCTAATTCAACGATATAGCCCATGACTGCGAGTGCGATTATATCCAATAGAGAATGGGATTTCTTCGAAGATGGAGCAAAAGTTTCAAGAGGAAACCCTTCGATTATCTCAGCGATGTCGGCCACCGATTGAGTCCGCCGGTCATGGAAAAGCGGTCCAATCAAAACTGATCACTTGAAGAAGGTTGGGAGGACATCTGACCCTGGCAACTAATATACCACAAAAAAAAGAAGAAAAAAAATGGAAAAGGCACCAGCCCATATTTTACTCACTCTGATTCAGTCCACACCGATACCATTAACTTCAAGTGATATTTAACACGTTAGAGAAATCTACCTCTCTATAATGGAGGTAAAATGTGTTTTTCATCATAACACTACAAAATCTTCAGGCAACTTAGCTTATATATTTTTATCTGTTATAGCAGTGATTTTCCGATCTTACATGGTCTATTTTTTAATAGGGAACAGGCCATGTCTATCATTATGCAAATTAGATAGATGACAATTTGCTTTTTTGTAATACCATCCGATGGTCCATGGTTGCTTATGGCGGATGTCTCTAAGTTCAATATATTCTTGGGGCAAAAACGACCTTTGTGACCTCCAAATGTGTTTACTACGTTAGGTGAAGCAAGTTGAAGCAAAGTGGAGGAGGTTCAATGAGAGACAATGGTTTGAAGATAAACAATAGTTGAGAATGAAAAAATAACATCTTACGACTCCCATCTTATTTTTCTGGTCAGTAAGGATATGGGCCACACGTACATTCTCAACAATTTCCTTTAATCAGTGATCAAATAAAAAATTACTGCTACCTTAGCCTGAACCAAACTGAAAACTACTGGTGGAAACAATTTCAGATCTGGTGTTAGAAAAAGACGTTTATTCCACGATGAAAACTGTATGTGTTTATTGCATTTGATCACACCATTGATGGTAAATGTTCAAGGAGGAATCCTAAGTCTACCTCATGCTCGCTGGGGACAACCAGCTGGCTGGGGGTCTAATAACACCCTAGCCATCAGTCAGATTTTTGGACCGGATTCGGGGCCTTCGCGCACATCGCCGGAAGTGACATCATATATAGTAAAATAGATATTTACCGAACATTTCGATTATTTTTCAAGTCTCCATAATACCTCTGTTGACCTAGCGTTAAAAAGAATTATCTGGAGATAATTTTCCCTGTTTATCTGGACAGAGCATATGAAAAGCTGTTCGCTCATGTGCAACACTAAAGGAGTTGTTCGACCGGATTCAAACTGAACCGTGCGTTGGTTGGTTTCCCCTATACGTCATAGCAACGTAGTAAAGGTCAACTTCCGCTATTGGTGGCAGGGATGGTAATGGAGCCTGCGAAATGGAGCATGTGCTGTGGGGAGGTTGAGCTGGGGAGGGGAATTGGTGTTCATGTCGATTAAGTTTCTCGGACACAGAGATACCCAGCTTTCAGGACAGGTCTACTACTCTCCGTATAGGTATTCTTCTAGACCATACTGAACAATATCTAACGGTACATGTACATGTATAACAATGTATAGATCTATCGAAACTAGATAATACACAACATATAGCCGAGAAGACAAATTCCATAGCAATTATCGCATATGAGATGAGCTGTTCGATATTTATGAATTGAAAATAATGGTGATAAAATATGCACACTCACGAGAGCGTAATGCAAATATCTTTTTCATTTTTATATGAAGATATTCTGTTTTCACTCCTAGACGTTGGCTCATACAAAAAAATTCAATAAAATATGGATCAGGGTTTTTTTCAGCTCAAGAACCCTGCGTCTGTTTTATGTAGAGTTTCATCGATTCAGTGTGTACAGTCGTTATGCAACATGAAGCTATGAGGAAGTAAAGCTTGAATGCCGAAAGTTACATGATAACCTTATGCAAATATACTGGGCCAGCGCGTTTTCCTTTAGTTAATATCCCCAGCTGAAAATGGCTTAAATTAACCATTATATCTGAATTTTAGCACAGCCTCGGAGAGGACGTAATTAAATTTTGTTATCACCAAATTGCTGATTCGTTGAGAAGAAGTTGATCAACGAGGTCTTTATCGGCAGTAGGTCATCAGCGTCTGGAGTAAAAAATCCAGCTAGTGTTCAGTTAATCTGTCAAATCTTCTGTTACCATTAGCTACATTGTGCTAATGAAAACCAAATGATCAATATTCGTTCTCGTGTAAGGACACAATCTCGCAAACTAGGATTACCTCTCAACCCTGAATCAGAAAATATTCATCTTGTTAAGCTCGGGAGCGTTAGAGCTGTTAAGAACGGCACACGGCACCTTCAAAATCTGCGAAAAGGAAAATCACATGTCTTCCTCTTGAAAAGAAATAACATATGCAGTACATCTCTTTAATATTATCGCGATATACACGAGTAGAGTTTTAACTTATTAAAGATTATTAAAGACTTATTCTACAAACAGCATAATGATATCATCTCATTATATAAGCCGTCCAACTCTTTCATATCACGGAAGACCGATTCCTTTCATACTCTTTGATAACTGGAGGTAGACCATCATTCGCTGTATTAATATCGTGAGGACGTTTTGATTGTGATACCAAGGGCATTACACCTTATACTTGAAGCATTGCCATAGAGTTCAAGATATCTTCATCTGAACGAGTTCAGTATAAATGTACGTACTTCCCACATACTTCAAGCTTCTAAAGGTTGAAGACAACACTCGAATACTCGTACATATCAACATGCGTACCAATGCACAGTATCTGAAGTAATGACGTCATCACTCACTGTCCTCCATTTGTCCAGGTCATCTGATCCTCGGGCCGGTACGTCTGTCCTCGAGTGGCATGAGAAAGAGTCCCTTCTATCATCGTCCAAAACATTGCGCGTTTTTGCCTGATACCGCGAGTTAACGTGTTCAGAACTCAGGATCGAAAAGAAATCAACACGTCAGTTGTTTTTCAACGACCAATTATACATTAGGGGTCAAAACGGTCGTCATTGTCCATTTGAGAACTTAAAAGCACTGACTGGGTCGGTCTATGTGACGAATCACAAGAAGCGAGAGGTATAATATATAGCACTGAACTACTCTGATATTATTCAGTCATGTGCATATATTTTATTTCTATTAATTTAATTAATGATTTATCTGAAAGTACGCTCTGTCATTCATATATATCATATTCGAACGTTTGTCGAACAATGACATTGAATGGTTTCTCCGCCATCGAATGAACTTGTCATCAATTAGTTAACTTAGATAAGTATAACTTCGATTACATAATGAGTTAACAACATGTATATGTCGGTATTCCTCGCTGTAGGGAAGACGAAACATGGGATTGTTTTCCTTCGAGAATTCCAAACATTTCCAAACACGTATCAATTCTTTTGGGATATTTTTTTTATCACGAGATCGAACTCATTGTATTATTCAATAATGAGAGATGGATACATGAGGTCTAAATCAACGATAGAGCCCACGATTGCAAGTGCAATTATGTCCAATAGAGAATGAGGTTTCTCCGAAGATGGAGCAAAAGTTTCACGAGGAAACCCTTCGATTATCTCAGCGATGTCGGCCACCGATTGAGTCCACCTGTCATGGAAAGCGGTCCAATCAAAACTGATCACTTGAAGAAGGTTGGGAGGACATCTGACCATGGCAACTCATATACAACAACAAACAAAAAAGAAAAAAAAGGAAAAGGCACACGACCATTTTTTGCTCACTTTGATTCAGTCCACACCGATACCATTAACTTCAAGTGATATTCAACACGTTAGACAGAATTATCTCTCTGAAATGGAGGTAAAATGTGGTATTCATTATAACACTCCAAAATCTTCAGGCAACTTAGCTTATCTATTTTTATCTATTATAGCAGTGATTTTCCGATCTTACATGGTCTACATTTTAATAGGGAACAGATCATGTCTATTATTATGCAAATTAGATAGATGACAATTTGCTTTTTTGTAATACCATCCGATGGTCCATGGTCGCTTATGGCGGATGTCTCTAAGTTCAATATATTCTTTGGGCAAAAACGACCTTTCTTACCTTCAAATGTGTTTACTACGTTAGGTAAAGTAAGTTGAAGCAAAACAGAGGAGGTTCAATGAGAGACAATGGTTTAAAGATAAACAACAGTTGAGAATGATACAATAACATCTTACGACTCCCATCTTGTTTTTCTGGTCAGTAAACATATGGACCACACGTACATTCTCAACAATTTCCTTTAATCAGTGATCAAATAAAAAAGAAAATACTGCGATCTTAGCCTGATCCAATCTGAAAACTACTGGTGGAAACAATTGCAGATTTGGTGTTAGAAAAAGACGTTTATTCCACGATGAAAACTGTAGTGTATGTGTTTATTGCTTTTGAACACACTATTGATGGTTAATGATTAAAGAGGAATCCTAAGCTGATGGTTAGTTTACCTCATATAGTTGGGAAGGGAAATTCGTTTTCATGTTGATTAAGTTCCTCTTTAGCCGACGGACACAGATACCCAGCTTTCAGGATAGGTCAACAACTCTCCATATAGGTATTCTTCTAGACCATACTGAACAATATCTAACGGTACATGTCCATATATATCAATGTATCGATCTATCGATAATACACAACATATAGGCGAGAAGACAAATTCCATAGCTATTATCGCATATGAGATGAGCTGTTCGATATTTTGGAATTGAAAATAATGGTGATAAAATATGCACACTCACGAGAGCGTAATGCAAATATCTTTTTCATTTTTATATGAAGATATTCTGTTTTCACTCCTAGACGTTGGCTCATACAAAAAATTTCAATAAAATATGGATCAGGTTTTTTTCAGCTCAAGAACCCTGCGTCTGTTTTATGTAGAGTTTCATCGATTCAGTGTGTACAGTCGTTATGCAACATGAAGTTATGAGGAAGTAAAGCTTGAATGCCGAAAATTACATGATAACCTTATGCAAATATACTGGGCCAGCGCGTTTTCCTTTAGTTAATATCCCCAGCTGAAAATGGCTTAAATTAACCATTATATCTGAATTTTAGCACAGCCTCAGAGAGGACGTCATTAAATTTTGCTATCACCAAATTGCTGATTCGTTGAGAAGAAGTTGATCAACGAGGTTTCTATCGGCAGTAGATCATCAGCGTCTGAAGTAAAAAATCCAGCTAGTGTTCAGTTAATCTGTCATATCTTCTGTTACCATTAGCTACATTGTGCTAATGAAAACTTTGTGAATGATCAATATTCGTTCTCGTGTAAGGACGCAGTCTCGCAATCTAGGGTTACCTCTCAACCCTGAATCAGAAAACATTCATCTTGTTAAGATCGGGAGCGTCATAGCTGTTAAGAACGGCACATTCAAAATCTGCGAAAAGGAAAACTGCATGACTTCCTCTTGAAAAGAATTAACACATGAAGTACATCTCTTTAATATTATCGCGATATACACCAGTAGAGCTTCATCTTTTTAGATATTTTGACAGAATCAACTAGGCGACATGCATTGGCGACGGGAAGATGGGACTGTATCTAACAGGACGAAATCTACTCAGAAGCATTCCAAAGACCAAGAGGGGTCCTCAGTTGTTATGTTGGTTCTGTATATGAGGCATACCTTTACTATACTTATTCTTTTGGACAGCTTGAATGAGGAAAACAGTTTTGTGAGTGTCATTTGTATGAGACGGATGTTGATTCATGAAAGGCACTATACTTATTAGAACACTACGGGCCATGTGACCCACAGACCCATATTCTGAATGTATCATAGCCCCAATATTTCACGTCATGAATCATCATACAAAGCTAGATTCATAGCTGGTTCTAGAAGCTGCCTCACCAAGCTTCCTTCAACCCTGTTGACGAAGGCACTTCAGGAGGCAAAAGCATTTTGCGGAAGATATTGTGCCAGTATTTCTAAACTCTGGCTTTGAATATATGTGCATATTGAAAAACTAAAAATGTATTACAGAAATACTTGATACTAAAGGTCAAATAGCGTACAGACATGTACCCACATAGGATTTCTCGACTCTCTTTACTACAACCTCTCATCAGGACCTTATTGGCTGATATATTAATGTCAGAAGCCATAAACCATCATTTACCTCCACTACATACAAGGGATATCATTCATGGGATGTTTCTGTATTTATGGAATTGCTTGAATTTCTCATTTAAAATGTCTATGTGAAATTAGGCAACACAAAATATCAACAACACATAGGTATTCCAATGGGTACTGATTGTGCACACTTGTTGGCTGACCTATATCTGTTCTCTCATTAATACGATGATATGCAGCCGCTTTCAAAAACAGATCAATTCAAGGCCGGTTCCTCCTCATTCACCACACGCTATGTAGACGATCATCTCGCTGTGGATAATTGCCATATAAATCACGCGGTGAAGGATATATATCCACCTTCACTAGATTTGAAGGAAACTACAGATAGCCCCAACAGCACATCGTATTTAGACCTAAATCTCTATAAAAAAGAAGAAGCGGGTTTTCTCTCTCGACGACTTTACTACAAAAGATATGTTTACAATTTGGACATCGTAAACTATCCATTTCAGGACAGCAATATTCCAGTTGGACCTGCAGAAGGCGTATATAATATATATATATATATATCGCCTACTAACACTTGCTAGCTGCTGTGTTAAATGTGATGATTTTAATCAACTTCACAAAACAATATTACAGAGACTTATAAAACAGGGCTATACCACCAAGCGCCTCCACTCAAAGTTTCTCAAATTTGGCGATACATGTCGCATGCGTAGGTAACGTGCAACATCTATGGCGTTACGTTTAGTAACTTGTGTCCATTTCCGAGCTAAGGGCCGTATAAACCCTTGTACTTCAAGATCTTCATGGTGTTCATATGAATAGTCACAATCAAATCGTGACTGAGATATATCATTCTCCAGATGACGATTTACTGCGAATATCATATGGATTAAGAATACTGATCAGCGATAAGGATTTGATATTTTTGGAACATCATTATGTCTTGCCGGCATCATTGACGACGGCTGAATTATGAATGACGGACGAGACGCTTGTTTTTAGGCGATTGGTGTCATATAATGGTTGGCGTGGGTTGAAGTCCTTTTTGGACTAATCTGCCATCTCATAATTGTTTTAATTTTAAATGACAACCGGACCTTAGAATCAATCTGCAATGTCATAATTTTTTAATTTTAAATGACAACCGGGCCTTAGAACCAATCTGCGATGTCATACTTTTTTATTATAAACGACAACCGGACCTTCGTTAGCACCAGCTTAAGCGGAATTAGATTCTCAAAAATGACATAACATAACAATGTAGTCCGGTGATATAATAAACCCTGGAAACGAATGTTAAGGAACGTCAGATGTAAGAAACTACATGTACTTAAATGTAGGAAGCCAGCTAAATGTTTGTGGAAGGCAAGTTATGTGGACATATTGAATGACCTGACCACTCGGTCATTATCGCGCTCATCTTAATCCTTTCATATGCATAATCGACACATAACAGTAGATATTATACATGAACTTATCCTAAAGGCGAAGTTTCAAGTCATATCATCATGTCTATTCTTTAACTCAGATAAGTACTTGACTACTGGAACAATCGGTCATCTTTCAAGTAAACCCTATGTTGTAACCTTGGTGAGATATGTAAGTGGTGGCAAAACTTAGGACGCTTGGCGACTGAAATGCAACCATATGACACCACAGGAAAGTGTCCCTCGGCTCCTCGCATTCAGATTAGGATACGTAGGATACTAAGGCGTGGAGATTTTCATATGGAAGATATGAAGAAACCACACGGCCCCTAGCAACGGCTTAATCGGAATTAGATACGATACCGCGGCAGCTGTGTTGATACCTCAGCTCAAAATAAGTAATTCATTGGATGATAACGGATGAGCCTCGAGGGCGTCTGATGGAGTAAACATTTCAACATGGGATAAATATGGTGAATACAAAACTACACAGAAAACCCTTGGTACAGCACAGTTTCGTATTAACCAGCCAATGCACTGTTCAGGCACATCTGCAAGACGTATCAAAGATTGATATGAATACGTGAGAATTTGGCATTCTACCTAGCTGTATGATCACGACTGACGCTATATGTAGATCATATTTCTACGCGAATAAATTGAGGTGGACATTTATTGAAGAGTAATCAATTTATTGATCAAACAGTCATAGTTACTTAGTTCGATTTTACAACATTATTGAGAAAGAGATCCTAACCACTCGTACTATTTCACACACAGGAAAAAAACATTTGTCTTCTCCCTGTATACTAGCATCATAAAGATATCATGGCGTTTAATATTCGTATATTTCATATCTCAGCAGACTACTTTCTTTCGCGCTGTTTCTACAATGGTCGTAGATCATCGTTCGTTGTATCACCTATTTGACTTTTGCATATTAAGTCCATACAGATACCAAAAATCTCAATATTTATGTTGGGGGGGGGGGATTTGGCTTAATGTCACACTCAAGTTTGTTTCACTCATATGGTGACAGTCAGTTTTGTTGGTGGAGGAAGCCGGAGTATCCGGAGAGAACCACCGTCCGTCGGCAAGTAACTAACAAACTTTCACACATGGACCAGCTGGGCTCGAACCCCTGCCGGTTCAGCGGTGTGAGGCTAGCGGTCACCAGCGAAGCACGTTAACCACTCGGCCATCGAGCGCCCTATTATTTATGTGGAACAATATGAAGCGACGTATATGAATTTTGAAGTTAGAATGGTTTAAAGAGAAACAACAGTTGGGAATGATGCATTGACTAGACTCTCATTTTTTTCTGGTCGGGTAGGATATATGGAACCCATGCAAATTTTCAGAAGTTCCCTTTCATCAAAATTTCTTCTTTTCCGCGATGAAAAATGGTCAAAAGCTATTTTATTTCACATCACACTAATATTTACTAATTTATCATGCAGTTTTTGCGGAGAAATTGCATAAATAAAAAATTGGGAAAATCTGACCAAAAAAAATCGACCATAAAATGTTGTTTTAAAAATGACGTCACTGTGACGTCATCAAAGCGGCCATCTTGGATTTTTTTTTTACATTTTCTGGTTGACCCAAGAGTATAGTGTGGTGAGTTTAAGCCCCGGGGGTAAGAAAAATAATATGCCTCCCCCCCCCCAGGCCTGGACAGGTCCGAAATCGCCCAGGCCATATATAGGGTTATATAGGGTTAAATCTCCTCGCTGAACAGCGAAAGAAAAAAATGGGATTGTTTTCCTTCGAGAATGCCCAACAATTCCGAACAGGTATCAATTCCTCTGGTATATGTTCGTTATCGCATGGTTAAATTCGTTGCATTATTCAATAACGAATGAATATTCATGAGATCTACTCTAGGATGGATGGTGGGTCCAAAGTCTGATTAAAAAATAAAGAGTCTATAACTGCAGGTTCTAGGAAAAATGATATTCATTCCAATCGGAAGACAAACTATCAGCTCAGAGGTCCTGCAAAAGCGGTCTAGTCAACACCGACCACTTGGAGAAGACTTGGAGGCCACCTGGCCATGGCAAAGCATATAACACGGGGAACTGAAGAGGCAGTAGAACAAATTTGATTTCTGATAAAAATAATTCACATTGATTCAGTCCACACTGATGCCAATAACCTCAACGGATATGCAACATGCTGAAGTGAAACAAGTTCAAGCAAATTAAAGGGGGTTTGAAGTAAGACAATGGTTTGAAGAGAAACAACTGTTGGGAATGAAGCAATAATTAGACTCTCATGTTGTTTTTCTGGTCAGGTAGGGTCTGGAACTCATGTGGATTCTCTGAAATATCCCTCTCGCCGGAGATCTAACAAATGATCTCTTCTAGCCTTGTCTGCACTGCTCCAATGTGTCTATTGGCGGAAACAATTACGATTCTTGATTTACAAAAAAGACGAGCATGTGTCTGTTCCAAGAGTAGGCTTATATGTAGACGACTACATGAGGGACATAATGTGTGACACACAATTGATGGTATGATTGAGGAGGAATCCTAAGGAGATGGATTAGTCTATCTCATAGTTACAACACATATAAGGGAAGTGGGAAGAGGTGCCGACATACTGACAGAGTCACATGACTTCACAGTATAGTCTTCTGGTTAACCTATTCTAAAGCACATACCAAGAATCTAACGATTCGTGATATGTGTTGTATCTCAGGTTCGCTTTAATTGCACCTGTTCATGCGGCAACTTGGACGATATGACCACACGGCCTCTAGCACCGGCATAAGCGGTATTAGATAAAAATCTAGAGAGCTATGATGGAAATGCTCTGACAACTCGTATATTGGTAATTGGTGAGCCGTTTCGCTGTGACAACTCGTACACTGAGGATTGGTGAGCTGCATCGTCGTCAGATGAAATTGACGGCATTTAACACAAAAACTAGTCTGCAAAGCCCGATGTCGACCCAGCATCAACTTCCCACAAACGCCAACATATATCAAAGACCAAAAGGTCTGTATTGGGAGCGGGCCCCGGGGACGAAACGTCCACCAGCAGAATCAATCACATAGCTATTATCGCGTATGAAATGAGCTGTTCGATATATATTGAATACGCATTGGAAATAATCGTGATAGAATATGCATACTGCAAACATCTCTTTTTTATATCCAGATATTCAAGATATTCTGTCTTTGCTCCGGATAAATTTCCAAAGGTTTGGCTATACAAAAAATGGCCATTATACATTGATTATATTTTTCAGCTCAAGAACCCTTGGTCTGTATAATAGAGATTTTTTTCTATATCGATTCAACAAATCCGCGTGCAGTAATTATGCAACGTGAAGTTACGAGGAAGTAACGCAAGCTTAAGTGCCGAGAATTACATGATAACATTGCGCAAATATACTGGACCAACGCGTTTTCCTTCAGTTAATATTGTCAGGTGAAATTTGCTTAAATTAACAATTATAACTCTGTTATAGCACCGCTCCGTATAGGACTTAATTGAATTTTGCTATCGGCAAATTGCTGATTCAATGAGAAGAGGTTCACCAACGAGGTCTCTATCGGCAGTAGGTCATCAGCGTTTGGATTAAAAAACATTTATTTAGGCTGTAAAATCTTCTATTCTAGCTACAGTGTCACTAAAAACTTTGAAAATGGTCAACATTTGTTCTCGCGTAAGGGAACAATCTAGCAAAATAAACTTGACTCTCATTTCTGAATCAGAAAATATTCGAAATCAGACAACCATTTGTTCTCTCTATAGAATCAGTTTCAGTATATAATTCCGTGTATATCATTAATATCTCCCCGATATACACCAGTAGAGTTTGAGCTATATAAAGACATGCACGGCACCAACTGAACGACATGGGTTGACGAAGAGAAGATATAATTAATGAACAGCATCTGGAGTAATGACGTCATCACTTCAATTGTCCATGTCATCTGATCCTTGGGCCGGGAAGGTTTTACTGGAGTGAACATGGTTAACCGGTCCTAATTATTCAGATTTATAATGATGAGCTTTATCAAGCATACATCTTTGATCATGTACAATGTACAACATTTTATTTTAGACGCATTTGATTAATTAATTAATCAGATATCATTCACATGAAATTATTCAGGACAGAAGCATCCATTCGAAGGTTGCTCAGAAGATGGTTTCTCCGCAATCGGATGAGTTGATCATCAATAAATTTATTAGTTAACTTAGTTCAAGTATAACTCCTGGCTACATAGCTGCTAGCATTCCTCGTTAAACAGAGGGGTGCGATGGAATTGTTTTCCGTTGAAAAATTTCAAACAGGTGTCAATTCCTTCTGGGATATTTTTATTATCTCATGGTTAAATTCGATGCATTATTCACCAACGAGAGACGTATTCATGAGATCTACTCCAGGAGGGATAATGAGTCCAAGGTCCAAGAGTCTATGGCCTCAAGTTCTATGGAAAATGGGATTCGTTCGAATGAGCAGCAAAAATATCCGAGGGAAATCCTAATGATGATCTCAGCGGTGCCGACCAATGATTCAGCTCATTGGTCAGGGAAAAGCGGTCCAATCAAAACCTACCACTTGTAAAAGAGTGCGAGACCACCTGGTCATGACAAAACATCTATCATCGGGTAATTGAAAAGGCAGTTCTGATTTCTGGTAGCATAATTCACAGTGATTCAGTCCACACTGATGCCGATAACCTCGAGGGTTTAGCATAATAACAAATTGAAGCGAAGTATATGGGGTTTGAAGTGAGACAGTGGTTTGAAGAGAAACAACAGTTTGGAGTGAAGCAATAATCAGACCCTCATGTTTTTCTTTTGGTCAGGTAGGATATGGAACTTATGTGATTCCACAAAATTTCTTTTTCATCAGAGATCTGAAAATGGCATATATGTAGACGACCGCGTTAGGGACATTGCGTGTGAACACACTATTGATGTTAAATGATTGAGGAGGAATCTTAAGGTGAGGGATTAGTCTACCTCATACGGCTGGGAAGAAAAATTCCAGCTAGTACATTGTTCGTATATTGTTGATTAAGTCCCTCGTCTATATAGCTTACGAACACATAGATCCCCAGCGTTCAGGATGTTGCTTACAAACACATACCCAGCTTTCAGGACAGATATACAACTGTCCATACAGGCATTCTTCCAGACTGTGCAGAAAAACAGAAAACGGTATTGTACGGTAAACGTATATCAATGTATCGATCTATCGAAAGTGGATAACATACACAACTTATAGGCGAAAAGACAAATCCCATATCTATTCGATATTTATGTATTTAAAATAATCGCGATTATACATACACACTCGCGAGAACGTTTGTTTATTTTTATGCAAGCTATTATGTTCTCACTCCTGTTAAACTCCCAAAGGTTGTATCATACAACAAATGGCAATTATACATAGATTACCGGTATAATTTTTTTTCAGCTCAATAACCATTGGCCTGTATAATATAGAGCTTTCAACCTCTTGCATATCGCTCAAATTTAAATCTAGATTCATCGATTTTGCGTGTAGTAGTTATGCAACGTGAAGTGATGATGAACTACAAAATACGTGCTTGAGTGCCGAAAATCACACGATAACTTTGTGCAAATATACTGAACCAACGCTTTTTCCTTTCGTTAATATGTCTGAAAATTGCTCAAATTACCCATTATATCTCGGTTTTAGCACAGCTCTGGCGAAGACGTAATTAGATTTTGCTATCGACAAACTGCTGATTCGTTGAAAAGAAATTGACCATAGAGGAATCTATCGGCAGTAGGTCATCAGCGTTCAGGTTAAAACGTAGCGCGGGATCAGAGAATCTGACGAATCTTCTATTAGAATTAGTCACATTGTGTTACTGGAAACTATGTGAATGGTCAATATTTGTTCACATGTAAAGACGCAATCTCGCAAAATAATCCTAACTCTTAACTCTGGATCAGAAATATATTCATCGTTCTGAGCTCGGGAACGTTAAAGCTGTTAAGTACGGTACCTCCGAAAATGGTGAGAACAACCATTTCACTTCTCTTTTCATAGGATCACCAACAAGACATGATGTTGTCAGTCGTTCGTTCCTTTAATATCACCTCGGTCTGAGGTCATGCGTAATCTGGAATTTGAACTATTTGGTAAAAATTGATCCCTGTATCTGACAAGACGTCATATGACCACAAAGGCCGTATCATGAATGCATCCTACCCATCGTTAACTTAGTTCAAGACGTCATATGACCACAAAGGCCGTATCATGAATGCATCCTACCCATCGTTAACTTAGTTCAGTACTTTCGGCTACATTGCTGTTAGCATTCCTGGCTGAACAGAAGTAGAACAATGGGATTGTTTTCCATTGAAATTCCAAACAATTCCGAACAGGTATCCATTCCTCTGGGATATTTTTATTTTATCGCATGGTTGAATTCTATGCATTATTCAATAACGAGAGACGTATTCATGAGATCTACTCCAGGAGGGATTATGGGTTCAAGGTCCAAGAGTCTATGACTGCAAGTTCTATGGAAAATGCGATTCACTCGAATCAGAAGACAAAAGATGCCGACCACTCATTCAGTCCATCGGTCATGAAAGATCGGTCGAATCAAAAGCGATCACTTGAAGAAGACAGGGAGGCTACCTGGCCCTGGCAAGGCATATCAACACCGGGTAATTCAAAAGGCAGTAAAACAGTTTTGATGTCTGGTATCAATAATTCACATTGATTAGTTCACATTGATACCAATAACCTCTAGAGATATGTAACATGTTCAAGTGAAACAAGTTCAGGCGAATTACAGGGGGTTTGAAGTGAGACACTGGTTTGGAGAGAAACAACAGTCTGGAGTGAAGCAATAACCAGACTCTCGTTGTTAGCCCTGGCTAAACTGATCGAACGTGTCTCTTGCTGGAAACAATTGCGGTTCTGGTGTTAGTAAAAGAGCAGTATGTGCCTATCACAGGAGTATGCTTCTATGTAGACGACCGCTTTGGGGGCATCGAGTGTGAACACACTATTGATGTTAAATGATTGAGGAGGAATCGTAAGGTGATGGATTAGTCTACTTCATAGGAATGGGAAGGAAAATTCGAGCTAGTACATGGTTCATATATTCTTGATTCATTCCCACGTATATATAGCTTACAAGCACATAAGTATCCAGCTTTCAGGATATAGCTTACGAACGAATAGATCTATACCCAGCTTTCAGGACAGATCTACAACTCTCCATATAGGCATTTTTCCAGACTATGCAGAAAAACACATAACGATATTTTAAGGTACACATATATCAAGATATCGATCTATCGAAAGGAGATGATATACACAACATATAGGCAAATCCCATAGCTGTTCAATATTTATGTATTGAAAATAATCGTGATTATACATGCATATATGTATTCTTGAGAACGTTATGCAAACGCCGTTTTTATGTTTATGCAAGATATTATGTTCTCACTCCTGATAAAGTCCCAATGGTTGGAACATACAACAAATGTCAGTTATACATAGATTACAGTTATATATTTTTTCAGCACAAGAACCCTTGGTCTGTATAATATAGAGCTTTTCAATGTGGATTCATCGAACTTGCGTGTTGTAGTTATGCAACGTGAATGCAATATACAATTGAGTGCCGAAAATCACACGATAACTTTGTGTAAATATACGGAACCAACGCTCTTTCCTTTCGTTAATATCCCAGCTGAAAATTGCTCAAATTACCCGATTATATCTTGGGTTTAGCGCAGCTCTGGGGAAGACGTAATTAAATTTTGCTGTCGACAAACTGCTGAAGAAGTTGACCATCGAGGACTCTATCGGCAGTAGGTCATCAGCGTTTAGGTTAAAACATCCAGCGAGGGATCAGTGGAGTTGTCAAATCTGTTATTAGCATTAGCCACTTTGTGTTACTGAAAACTATGTGAATGGTTAATATTTGTTCACATGTAAAGACGCAATCTCGCAAAATAACCCTAAATGTCAAGCCTGGATCTGAAATATATTCATCGTTCCGGACTCAGGGACGTTAAATCTGTTAAGTATGGTACCTCCAAAAATGGCGAGAACAACGACCATTTCACTTCTCTTTTCATACGATCACCATCAAGATAAGATGTCGTCGGTCGTTCGTCTCTCTAATATCACCGCGATTCGAGGTCAGGCCTATTCTAGTATGTCGCATCAAATGATAATTGACGAGTTTTGTGAGCGTCATATGTAAGAGACGTATTGGAGCGTGAAATGCACTACTTATTTGGAACAAGAACCTGTAAGATCGGATGCCGCCAATACCATTCTCACTTCGTAGAATTACTATGTACAGGCGGTGAAGCTTGGGACAAGGAGCCAACAGCAAAATTCCCCAATGTACATTCTGTATAAACATTGAAAGATCTTACCTTGGTCCCCATCGCTCATCATAACTCTTTGCTATGCCATGGCACAACACAGTGGATATTTTTTACAATCCTAGCCCAGAAGAGAAGTTCTAAGTTCAGGTAATGATGAGCATTCCGTTTATGATGATGATGCCGATTCTTTACTACACTGACACAGAACCATGTCGTATGACTCAGATAAACCTTGACTACGAAGACAATTCGATGTTCAATCATCAGCTATAAATATAGTACTTGAACACCATCATTTTTCAATCAAGATTTTAATCGACAATACATTTTGGGACAAGAAAATATTTAGAAGAACAGGAACAAACCCTTCCCATAAATAAATTTGTCACACGGACCAAAAACAAAGTGGTACACCTGTATAATACAAAAGCTGTATCATACCAGTTTGTTGTGCTAAATATCTTTCGATTCTGTTTCGATACTTTCAGGCTAAGATATTGTGATGTGAGCAATGAATTATCATACTCTTGGCCGTTTATCTAATTTTTATTACACTCGTTTGAAGACACCCATATGGAACTCGCTAAAGCTCGTGTCATATGAGCTTTATCAGACGCTTGTGATAGAAATCTGATAAATGCCCACTTGTAGTGGTAATGCATGTGAAAACGTTCGGTATATATTGCATTGATATAAAGATTAGTATATCAGTGTTATATTAAAGAAAACCTGTTAAAATAAAGGTTTGATTACTGTGTTTATCGGTCAATTGTTCATGTATAGTACCTGCGAGAGGCCAGGTCTTATACAGATCTAGCAATCCCGTACAATACGAGATATTCAGGCTTTGCTCTGATTGTTTTTGGCCAAAAATCAGTAAACCTCATTGGTAACGATCATGTAATCCACATCGATTGAAATTCATCATGGCTCACAGATGAGTTTTCCGAATCCATTCTGTAATTAGCAAAGCCTATCCAGAAAAGCCGCACTTATGATAATGACAGGCTCCGCCGGATCCAGTTGAATCTTTTTCCGGCTTAAATGCAGGCGTTAATAGGCTAACACATTCGCATATGCAAATCAATTGGAGAAGAAAATACGATACGTTACTTGGCAAATATCGAAAATTATTTGGACTCCCGATGTATTTTCGGACCGAACATGTAAAACACCTCGTTCTTACCAAATTTAATAGGCAATCAGGCAAGGGGCTCCTTTCTGTCGATGTATTGGCCTCCGGTAGACCTAAATGCTGTAATAAATGGACTTGCGTTTTTTATTTCTCCGATTTAAAGACATTTCCTTCAACATACAAGGAGTAATCAGTGAAGTGGGTCTATATAGCTCAGAAAAAGCCAGACAGTCTGGGCACACACTTACCTCAAACGAGTCGAATTTATGACCTGCTTAACGTTGTCGTATATTGGCTTAGAACTTCCAGTGGAAAATGTGGAGGTTTGCTGAAAAACATCAATCAATTGATAGTCACTGGCATAGCTTCCTTGGCAACTGAAGCACAGAGTATAACACAGACGGAATAATGAACTCTAGAATGTATACCCTTCCGGCAATTTGGCTCCTTTGCCTCGAGCAAAACGGCGAAGTTTCGTTTCAAATCACAGAAAATTTGTCCATCGCCAGGTAACGGCAAACCCACAGACACAAGAATTGACAGGAAAATTCTCCATAGCTCGGTAATACGAAACGCAAGCAGCTCTTATCAGCGCCGTACGAGTGAACCGTGATTGGTGATCTATCGAACGAACGTCCTCCGTTGGAACACTTCAGGGAAAAGAAATCTTAACCAGTTTACAGATCGACCAGATTGTCGAAGTATCGAACGAACGAACGAACGCGTGCCCGGGCTTTATATTGAGTGCTAGCTCAGAAGTTTGAGAAAGATTTGCAAATGTATGTTTGCATCAAATAAATCTCTTCGCGGCACAATAATGATTGTACGGGCGGACTGACGACTAGAGGACAAATTCATCAAACTCAAGCCAGAAGAATAGAGAAGCTGACGTCTCGTGAGTTACCCTGGTGGTCTTGGCGGAGTTGGCGGTGGTCGCGAGCAGATATCGATCATACGGCCAAGGCGATCTGGTCGGCGTTTTGGAAGCATTGACAGCACAGCTCTCAGATACTTCAAAATCACCAAATTTAATATCGGTCTTCCGTACAGGAGATTCTCCAACTTGACCCTTTGTTCCACTGTTGGAGCAGTGGTGTCAATTTGACACCGTTTTCAGGCGGCTTAGGTCTGTTCTTTACAAAACAGGCTCGTGCAGGAAAACGATTGTCGGTGATGTAGAGCTATTACCGTTTCCCCGTGACGATTTGCAATTATATATCGTGGATCTCTTGTGTAACTTATTCCTCTCTTTATGAAACTCCCACAACTCGGTCAGTAAGGAATTTGCGCTTTCAACTATGCATCTTCAAACGGGGCTAGGAGACATTTGAATCCGTTGTGTCTGGATATCCAAGGGGTAAAAATAAACGCACCCTACGAACACGCGCAACGGGAGCCCGACTGAGATACAGTGAACGAGATTAACGATTGAATGAAGAGTAATTATATTTCCTGCTGGCGATTTGGTTCCAAATTACGAGGATCACAGGATTCGAATCCCAGACGGGACTGATCCATCCATCACTACATGTGGTAACTGTGGTTCACCGAGAGATTGTTATCTTGAATATAATGAAAGTTTATAGAAACTATGATTGGCTGAAGTTTTCCAATTTTCCTCACAAACCAATGAAAATGCTGGATTTGCATTTGAAAGATTGAATCGACCAATCAAGTGCTTTTAAACTGAAAGATATCCCGTGATGCATTGTTGGTGCATTAAAACCGCATTGAATGCTAATTTCAATGGATATTTTATAGAAAGTTCTGTGCATCACAGGAAATAATCCAGCCTTAATCACAATACATATAAGGGAAGTGGGAAGAGGTGCCGACATACTGACAGAGCCACATGTCTTCACAGTATAGTCTTCTGGTTAACCTATTCTAAAGCACATAACAAGACTCTAACGATTCATGATATGTGTTGTATCTCAGGTACGCTTTTATTGTACCTGTTCATGTTGGCAACTTGGATGACATGACCACACGGCCCCTAGCACCGGCATAAGCGGTATTAGATACAAATCTAGAGAGCTATGATGGAAATGATCTGACAACTGGTATAATGGTAATTGGTGAGCTGTGTCGCTGTGACATTTCGTACTATACACTGGGGATATGGTCAATTCAAATTTCATGAAAAAATCCGGTATTTTCATTGGCTATGAAGGTCAATTGAAAAAATAAATCATATCTGCATTATAAAGATGTAACTGCCTACATGGATCTGGATGCTAACAATGCCGAACGAACGACCGTCTTTGTCGGTCGATGGCTGTCCATTGACTGTCGGATATCAATACTATATCGTCTCGGTAATAATGCGCTATGTACCGGTATCCGATATGAAAGGAAATGGCAAGACAGTATTAAGGGCATAAAAGGTGTATAATCGCTAGATTCTGTGAAACATCATAATGTCTTGACGGCATCATTGAAAACCGTTGACAGCTTCTCCCTGTTTACGCATACTATGAATGTTTTTTTTTTAATTTGGTGCTTTGGTGATCCTGTGTTAAATGTGACGTTTTAATCAACGTCACAAAACATTGGTGCAGAAACTTATAAAACAGGGCTATACCACCAAGCGCCTTCACTCAAAGTTTCCCAAATTTGGCGATACATATCGTATGCTGATAGCAAAATACGAGCGTAGCGTGCAAGATCTATGGCGTTAGGTTTCGTAACTTGTCTAATTTCGCTTAACACGGAGCTAGGGGCCGTATGAACCCATGCACTTCAAGATCCTCATGGTGCTCATTTGAACAGTCACAATCAAAGCGTGACTGAGATACATCATTCCCTAGATGACGACTTTACAACAAATATTGTGGATTAAGAATACTGATCAGCGATACGGATTTGATATTTTGGAACATCATGATGTCTTGGCGGCATCATTGAAAACTGTTGACCGTTTTCTCTTGCAGGAAACAAGCCTATGCTATGAATACTATGATTGTCTTTTTGAATTTGGTGCTAAAACTGTTATATGGAATATGGAATAGGTCTTTGGATTATGGACGTGGAGATTTTTTAATGGATTACGGCTGACTAATGAATGACGGACCAGACGCTTATAATTTAAAGATCACACGGGCATGCTCTTCTACACCAAGGATTCTGTTCTTCATATTACTGGTATGAATTGCAATGAAAAAAGGCACATCACTTTTCCTTAGCGGATACAACGGGTCAATGTTCCTCTGCGATAGGAAATGAAACCTTGGTTAAATGGCGTGCGTTATAAAAAAAATATTTATGGCTCTTACGCTGGTGTTGACCTTGCGCCTTGGGAATGGTTGGGTGTGATGGTATTGTTAAAAGCCAAATAGATCCGTTGTTCTAAACCTAGCATTATGATTGTACACATTTTACTTTGATACAATCTCACGATGTCCACACTCTAAATGGCGGACAGCAGTCGCAAAGGCCGTTATCTTCAGTTCATTCGAATTTGTTGGAAGACCCTGCAGCTAACCTGAAGCATAAACGCGAGAAATAATATTAATAAAAAATAATGACCCCAAAAACCCAACTGATAACTCCGCAACTGCCTTAGGATCTGTGTGAAATGACCAGAGTAGAAATTGTGTTTGGTACATACCGCACCAGCTTTTGCTGTTTTAAGCGGAGTTGAAAGAGGAGTACGAAAGCCTCGGACCTTCTGTACTGCAAAAACAGAACATTTCGAACGATCAATAAAGGCGTAGAGAGGACCCTTACACTTAGAATCTTCTACAATGGGGATCATATACGTATGGGTGATCGAGTCTTGCTATTTCAAGTCCGAGAGAAGAGCCGATTTATTGATCAAACTGCCAGAGTTACTCAGTTTTGCTTTGAAACATTATTTAGAAAATATATCCTTTTACGAACAGCATAATGATATCATGTCATTAGTCGTCCATCTGTTTGATATCACGGAAGACCGATTCCTTTCATACTCTTTGATAACTGGAGGTAGACCATCATTCGCTGTATTAATATCGTGAGGACGTTTTGAATGTGATATCAACGGCATTAAACCTTATACTTGAAGCATTGCCATAGAGTTCAAGATATCTTCATCTGAACGAGTTCAGCATCAATGCACGTACTTCTCACATACTTCAAGCTTCTCAAGGTTGAAGAACACAGTCGGAATACTTATACATATGAACATACGTACTAATGCACAGTATCTGAAGTAATGACGTCATCACTCACTGTCCTCCATTTGTCCAGGTCATCTGATCCTCGGGCCGGTACGTTTGTCCTCGAGTAGCATGAGAAACAGTTCCATCCTTCATCGTCCAAAACATTGCGCGTTTTGCCTGATATCGCGAGTTAACGTGTTCAGAACTCAGGATCGAAAAGAAATCAACACGGCAGTTGTTTTTGAACGACCAATGAAACATTAGGGGCCAATACGGTCGTAATTGTCCATTTGAGGTCTTTAAAGCACTGACTGGGTCGGTCTATGTGACGAATCACAAGAAGTGAGAGGTATAATATATAGCACTGAACTACTCTGATATTATTCAATCATGTGCATATTTTATTTTCATTAATTTAATTAATTATTTATCTGAAAGTACGCTCTGTCATTTATATATATATCATATTCGAAGGTTTCTCGAACAATGATATTACATGGTTTCTCCGTCATCGAATTAATTTGTCATCAATGTGTTCATTAGTTAACTTAGACAAGTACAACTTCCGACTTCATAATTACTTAACTATATGTCGGCATTCCTCGCTGTAGGGAAGACAAAAAATGGGATTTTGTTCCTTCGAGAATTTCAAACAATTCCAAACATGTATCAATTCTTTTGGGATATTTTCAACGAAATAGCCCATGTCTGCGAGTGCGATTATATCCAATGGAGAATGGGATTCCTTCGAAGATGGAGTAAAAGTTTAAGGAAGAAACCCTTCGATTATCTCAGCGATGTCGGCCACCGATTGAGTCCACCGGTCATAGAAAAGCGGTCCAATCAAAACTAATCACCCGAAGAAGACTGGGAGGACATTTGACCATGGCAACTCATATACCAAAAAAAAAAAAAAAAATGGAAAAAGCACCAGGCCATTTTTTACTCACTCTGGTTCAGTCCACACCGATACCATTAACTTCAAGTGATATTTAACACACGTTAGAGAGATCTACCTCTCTAAAATGGAAGTAAAATGTGTTATTCATCATAACGCTCCAAAATCTTCAGGTGACTTAGTCTTATATATTTTTATCTGTTGTAACAGTGATTTTCCTATGTACATGGTCTATTTTTTAATAGGGAACAGGTCATGTCTATCATTATGCAAATTAGATAGATGACAATTTTCGTTTTGTAATACCATCCGATGGTCCATGGTCGCTTATGGCGGATGTCTCTAAGTTCAATATATTCTTTGGGCAAAACGACCTTTGTTACCTCCAAATGTGTTTACTACGTTAAGTGAAGCAAGTTGAAGCAAAGTAGGGGAGGTTCAATGAGAGACAATGGTTTGAAGACAAACAACAGTTGAGAATGAAACAATAACATCTTACGACTCCCATCTTGTTTTTCTAATCAGTAAGGATATGGAACACACGTCGATTCTAAACAAATTCCTTCAATCAGATATCGAATAAGAAAATTTCTGCTATCCAGGCCTGATCCAATCTGAAAACTGCTGGTGAAAACAATTGCAGATTTGGTGATAGAAAAAGACGTTTATTCCACGATGAGAACTGTACTGTAGGTGTTTATTGGAATGGTCTTCTTTGTAGAGGACAGGACGACATTGTATTTGATCACACTATTGATAGTAAATGATTAAGGAGGAATCCTAAGCTGATGGTTAGTCTACCTCATAGAGCTGGAAAGGGAAATTCGTTTTCATGTTGATTAAGTTCCTCTTTAGCCGACGGACACAGATACCCAGCTTTCAGGACAGGTCAACAACTCTCCATATAGGTATTCTTCTAGACCATACTGAACAATATCTAACGGTACATGTCCATGTATATCAATGTATCGATCTATCGATAATACACAACATATAGGCGAGAAGACAAATTCCATAGCTATTATCGCATATGAGATGAGCTGTTCGATATTTATGAATTGAAAATAATGGTGATAAAATATGCACACTCACGAGAGCGTAATGCAAATATTTTTTTTCATTTTTATACAAGATATTCTGTTTTACACTCCTAGACGTTGGATCATACAAAAGATTTCAATAAAATATGGATCAGGGTTTTTTTTCAGCTCAAGAACCCTGCGTCTGTTTTATGTAGACTTTCATCGATTCAGTGTGTACAGTCGTTATGCAACATGAAGTTATGAGGAAGTAAAGCTTGAATGCCGAAAATTACATGATAACCTTATGCAAATATACTGGGCCAGCGCGTTTTCCTTTAGTTAATATCCCCAGCTGAAAATGGCTTAAATTAACCATTATATCTGAATTTTAGCACAGCCTCGGAGAGGACGTAATTAAATTTTGCTATCATCAAACTGCTGATTCGTTGAGAAGAAGTTGATCAACGAGGTCTCTATCGGCAGTAGGTCATCAGCGTCTGGAGTAAAAAATTCAGCGAGTGTTCAGTTAATCTGTCAAATCTTCTGTTACCATTAGCTACATTGTGCTAATGAAAACCATGAGAATGATCAATATTTGTTCTCGTGTAAGGACACAGTCTCGCAAACTAACCTTAACTCTCAACCCTGAATCAGAAAATACTCATCTTGTTAAGCTCGGGAGCGCCATAGCTGTTAAGAACGGTACCTTCAAAATCTGCGAAAAGGAAAACTACATGTCTCCCTCTTGAAAAGAAATAACACATACAGTACATCTCTTTAATATTATCGTGATATACACGAGTAGAGTTTTAACTTATTAAAGATTTTGTCGGCACCAATTTGGCGACATGCTTTGGCGATGGGAAGACGGGACTGTATCTAACAGGCCGAAATCTACTCAGAAGCATTCCAAAGACCACGAGAGGTCCCGAGTTGTTATGGCGGTTCTGTATATGAGGCATGTACTTATTCTTTTGGACAGCTTGAATGCGGAATTTTGTGAGTGTCATTTGTAAGAGACGGATGTTGGTTCATGAAAAGCACTACACTTATTAGAACACTACGGGCCATGTGACCCACAGACCCATATTCTGAATGTATCGTAGCCCTAAAAATAAATGCTTGCATGTCATAAATCACCATCCATTATTCCCACAGATCAATTTCACAGTTACTTTCATCCTAGTTTATATAAATCACCATACAAAGCTAGATTCTTAGCTGGTTATAGAAGCTGCCTCACCAAGCTTCTTCCAACCCTGTTGACGAAGGCCCTTCAGGAAGTAAAAGCATTTTGGGAAAGGCATTGTGCCACTATTTCTAAAAACACTGGCTTTGAATATATGTGCATATTGAAGAACTCAAAATGTATTACAGAAATACTTGATGCTAAAGGTCACATAGCGTACAGACATGTACCCACATGGAATTTTTCGACTCTCTTTACTACAATCTCTCATCAGGACATTATTGACCGTCCAAGTTCATTAATACTATCAGTGTTCGCTGTGATGGCTGATATATTAATGTTAGAAGCCATAAAGCATTATTTAGCTCTACTACATACAACGGATATCATTCATGGGGTGTTTCTGTATTTATGGAATTGCTTAAATTTCTCATTTAAAATATCTATGTGAAATTGGGCAACACAAAATATCAACAACACATAGGTATTCCAATGGGTACTGATTGTGCACTCTCGTTGGCTGAACTATATCTGTTCTCTCATTAATACGATCATATGCAGGCGCTTTCAAAAACCGATCAATTCAAGGCTGGTTCCTCTTCATTCACCACACGCTATGTAGACCGTCTTCTCGCTGTGGATAATTGCCATATAAATGACGCGGTGAAGGATATATATCCACCTTTACTAGATTTGAAGGAAACTACAGATAGCCGCAACGACACTTCATATTTAGGCCTATATCTCTATAAAAAAGAAGAAGCGTGTCTTCTCTCTCGACGACTTTACGACAAGAGAGATTTTTACAATTTGGACATTGTAAAGTATCCCTTTCAGGACAGCTGTATTCTAGTTGGACCTGCAGATGGCGTATATATATATCTCGCCTACTAACTTGCTAGTTGCTGTGTTAAATGTGACGATTTTAATCAACGTCACAAAACAACATTGCAAGAACTTATAAACAGGGCTATACCACCAATCGCCTCCACTCAAAGTTTCTCAAATTTGGTGATGCATGTCGCATGCTGATAGCAAAATACGAGCGTAGCTTGCAACATCTATGGCGTTACGTTTAGTAACTTGTGTCTATTTCCTCTTAACCCGGGCTAAGGGCCGTATGATCCCTTGTACTTCAACATCCTTATGATGTTCATATGAATAGTCACAATCAAATCGTCAAATCGTGACAGATGTATCATTCTCCAGATGATGATTTACTGCGAATATCATATGGATTGAGAATACTGATCAGCGATACGGATTTGATATTTTTGGAACATCATGATGCCTTGTCGGCATCATTGACGACGGCTGAATTATGAATGACGGACGAGACGCTTGTAATTATAAGCAGTTTTAGGCGATGGATGTCATATAATGGTTGACTTCGTCCTTTTTGGACCAATCTGCTATGTCATAATTGTTTTAATTTTAAATGACAACCGGACCTTAGAACCAATCTGCGATGTCATCATTTTTAAATTTAAATGACAATCGGACCTTAGTACCTTCTGCGATGTCATGCTTTTTTTTTTATTTTAAACGACAACCGGACCTTCGTTAGAAACATCTTAAGCGGAATTAGATTCTCAAAAATGACATAACACAACGATATAGTCTGGTGATATAATAACCCATTGAAACGAATGTTAAGGAACGTCAGATGTAAGAAACTATACTTAAAAGTAGGAAGCCAGCTAAATGTTTGTGGAAGGCAAGTTATGTGGACATATTGAATGATCTGACCACTCGGTCCCTATCGCGCTCATCTTAATTCTTTCATATGCATAATCGACACATAACAGTAGATATTATTCATGAACTTATCCTAAACGCGAAGTTCCAAGTCATATCATCATGTCTATTCTTTAACTCAGATAAATACTTGACTACTGGAACAATGTTATATTCATGTCCTATCGGTCATTGCTATATTCTGGCAAAACATCTTTCAAGTAAACCCTATGTTGTAACATTGGTGAGATATGTAAGTGGTGACAAAACTTAGGACGCTTGGCGACTGAAATGCAACCATATGCCACCACAGGAAAGTGTCCCTCGGGTCCTCGCATTCAGGATACTAAGGCGTGGAGATTTTGAAGAAACCACACGACCCCTAGCACCGGCTTAAGCGAAATTAGATACGATAGCGCGGGAGCTGTGTTGACACCTCAGCTCAAGATAAGTAATTCATTGGATGTTAACGAATGAGCCTCGTGGGCGTCTGATGGAGTAAACGTTTCAACATGGGGTCAGCATGGTGAATGCAAAAATACACAGGAACACAGGAAAACCCTTGGTACAGCACAGTTTATGAAGAAACTACACGGCCCCTAGCACCGGCTTAAGCGAAATTAGGTACTATAGCGCGGGAGCTGTGATGACACCTCGTCTTAAAATAAGTGATTCATTGGATGTTAACGAATGAGCCTCGAGGGCGTCTGGTGGAGTAAACATTTCAACATGGGGTAAACATGGTGAATGCAAAAATACACAGGAACACAGGAAAACCCTTGATACAGCACAGTTTCGCATTAACCAACCAATGTCCTGTTCAGGCACATCTGCAAGACGTATCAAAGATTGATCTGAACACGTCAGAGTTTGACATTCTACCTAGCTGTATCATCACGACTGACGCTATATGTAGACCATATTTCTACGCGAATAAATTGGGGTGGACATTTATTGAAGAGTAATCAATTTATTGATCAAACAGCCATAGTTACTTAGTTCGGCTTTACAACATTATTGAGAAAGAGATCTTAACCACTCGCACTGTTTCACACACAGGACAAAATAATTGGTCTTCTCTCTGTATACTAGTATCATAAAGATATCATGGCGTTTAATATTCGTCCATCTATTTCGTATCTCAGCAGACTACTTTCTTTCGCGCTGTTTCTACAATAGTCGTAGATCATCGTTCGTTGTATCACCTATCTGACTTTTGCATATTAAGTCCATACACATACCAAAAAACCCTCAATGTTTATGTGGGACAATATGAAGCGAAGTGAGAATGGAGAAACAACAGTTGGGAGTGACTAGACTCTCATTTTTTTCTGGTCGGAAAAGATCCATGCAAATTTTCAGAAATTCCCTTTCATCAAAATTTCTGCTTTTCCGCGATGAAAAGTGGTCAAAAACCATTTTATTTCACATCACATTAATATTTACTAATTTGTCATGCAGTTTTTGAGGAGAAATTGCATAAATAAAAAAATCGGAAAATCTGACAGAAAAATCGACCATAAAATGCAGTTTTAAAAAATGTCGTCACTGTGACGTCATCAACGCGGCCACCTTGGATTTTTTTAATATTTTCTGGTAGAGCTTAACCCAAGGGTATAGTGTGGTAAGTCCCCTAGCTCAAGGGGTAAGAAAAATAATATAGCCCCCCCCCCCCCCCAGGCCACGAGAGGTCCCAAACAGCCCAGGACAGATAGGGTTAAATATGCTCGCTGAACAGAGAAAGAAAAAAAATTGGATTGTTTTCCTTCGTGAATACCCAACAATTCCATACAGGTATCAATTCCTCTGGTATATGTTCGTTATCGCATGGTTAAATTCGTTGCATTATTCAGTAACGAAAGAATATTCATGAGATCTACTCTGGGATGGATGATGGGTTCAAAGTTTGATTAAAAAATAAAGAGTCTATAACTGCAGGTCCTATGAAAAATGAGATTCATTCAAATCAAGAGACAAACAATCACAGGGAAACCCTAATGACTATCTCAGCAATGCCGACCATTGATTCAGCTCAGTGGTCCTGGAAAAGCGGTCTAATCAACACCGGCCACTTGGAGAAGACTTGGAGGCCACCTAGGCATGGCAAAGCATATAACACGGGGAACTGAAAAGGCAGTAGAACAAATTTGATTTCTGGTAAAATAATTCACACTGATTCAGTCCACACTGATGCCAATAACCTCAAGGGATATGTAACATGCTGAAGTGAAACAAGTTCAAGCGAATTACAGGGGATTTGAAGTAAGACAATGGTTTGAAGAGAAACAACAGTTGAGAATGAAGCAATAATTAGATTCTCATGTTGTTTTTCTGGTCAGGTAGGATCTGGAACTCATGTGGATTTTCTGAAATATCCCTCTTGCCGGAGATCTAACAAGTGATCTCTTCTAGCCTTGTCTGCACTGATCCAGTGTGTCTATTGCCGGAAACAATTACGATTCTTGATTTATTAAAAAAGGCGAGCATGTGTCTGTTCCAAGAGTAGGCTTATATGTAGACGACTACACGAGGGACATAATGTGTGACACACTATTGATGGTATGATTGAGGAGGAATCCTATTAGATGGATTAGTCTACCTCATACACTGTAGTTACAACACATATAAGGGAAGTGGGAAGAGGTGCCGACATACTGACAGAGTCACATGACTTCACAGTACTACAGTCTTCTGGCTAACCTATTCTAAAGCACATACCAAGAATCTAACGATTCCTGATATGTGTTGTATCTCAGGTACGCTTTTATTGTACCTGTTCATGTGGCAACTTGGATGACATGACCGCACGGCCCCTAGCACTGGCATAAGCGGTATTAAATACAAATCTAGAGAGCTATGATGAAAATGCTCTGACAACTCGTATATTGGTAATTGGTGGGCTGTGTCGCTGTGACAACTCGTACACTGCGGATTGGTGAGCTGTATCGTCGTCAGATGAAAATGACGGCATTTAACACAAAAAACTAATCTGTAGGGCCCGATGTCGACCCAGCACCAACTTCCCACAATGCCAACATATATATCAAAGTGCCTTAGAGAGGGAATTCGTGTTACTATACATGGTTAATATACTGTTGATTAGGTTCCTCTTAGCTTACCGACACATGGATACCCAGCGTTCAGGATAGGTAGTCCTGTTAGTAGGCATTTTTGCATGATGGGCAAAGCCAACTCATGCATATCAATGTATCTAACTATCGAAACAAAATAATAAACAACATAAGACCAATCACATAGCTATTATCGCGTATGGACTGAGCTGTTCGATATATATTGAATATGTATTGGAAATAATCGTGATAAAATATGCATATTGTAAACATCTTTTTTTTTATATTCTGATATTCATGATATTCTGTTTTTACTCCGGATAAATTTCCAAAGGTTTGGCAATACAAAAAAATGGCCATTATACATTGATTATAGTTTTCAGCTCAAGAACCCTTGGTCTGTATAATAGAGATTTTTTTCTATATCGATTCAACGATTCCGCGTGCAGTAGTTATGCAACGTGAAGTTACGAGGAAGTAACGCAATCTTGAGTGCCGAGAATTACATGATAACATTGCGCAAATATACTGGACCAACGCGTTTTCCTTTAGTTAATATTGTCAGGTGAAAATTACTTAAATTATCAATTATATCTCTGTTTTAGCATAGGACTTAATTGAATTTTGCTATCGACAAACTGCTGATTCGATGAGAAGCGGTTCACCACCGAGGTTTCTATCGGCAGTAGGTCATCAGCGTTTGGGTTACAAAACATTCAGATAGGCTGTAAAATCTTCTATTTTAGCTACAGTGTCACTGGAAACTTTGAAAATGGTCAACATTTGTTCTCATGTAAGAAAACAATGTAGCAAAATAACCTTAACTCTCAATCCTGAATCAGAAAATATTCGAAATCAGACAACCATTTGTTCTCTCTATAGAATCAGCCGTGTATCTCATTAATATCTCCGCGATATACACCAGTAGAGTTTGAGCTATATAAAAACATGCACGGCACCAACTGGGCGACATGGGTTGACGAAGAGAAGATAATAAAGCTGCGTATCTGACAGGCCGCATTCTACTTAAGAAACATTCCGCAAACCACGAGGTTACGGTTTTTCTATATATCAGCCATACTTGTTCTTGTTGACACCTTGAATGATGAAACCAGTTCTGTGAGTGTCATATGTAAGAGACGGATGTTGGTTTGTGAAAGGCACTTCGGATCATGTGACCCCCAGGTCGATATTCTGACTGCGTCTTACTCCAATATATCCCTTGAACAACAAGGAACGGTATTTTAGGCGGGTTTACTGTTGGTTTCACGGATGTCGTGGGCTGGAGTCCTGTCCGAACCAATCTTTTCATACTTTTCTTTTCCAAAAGACAATCCCTCCTTCATTAGCACCAGCTAAAGGGAAAGTAGAGTCACAAGAGTGAAATAGGTTTATGATATAATAGCCCAAATAGAAACGAATTTCTGTGAAGAACTGTTCAAAAGATGGAAAAACGCTGAAAGTCCGTAGAATGCAATTTCTGTGGACACACCGAATAATCTGACCACATTATCCCCATCGCTCATCATAACCCTTTCAAATGCATTGGCACATCACAGTGGTTAATACTCATGATCTTATCCTAAATGCGATGTTCATAGTCATATCATCCATGTCTATTCTTTCCGACACTGGCACAGGACCATATCGTATGACTGAGATAAACCCTTGACTAGTGGTACAATGTTATGTTCATGTTCAATCCATCATTGCTATAATCTTGAGAAAAAAAATCGTATCCCTTCTTTCAGGTAAACCCTTTGGTTGAACATGTATTGAAGAATGATTGATTTATTGATCAAATCACCATAGTTACTAAGTTATGCTTTACAACATTATTGAAAAAAGATCTTAGCTACGCGCGCTATTTTACACACAAGACAATGCCACTTGTCTTCTCTCTGTATATCAACAGTATAACGATATCATGGCGTTAGTCTCTCATCTCTTCCATATCGCAACAGGCCAATTTCTTTCCCGCTGTTTCTAGAGTGGTCGTAGATCATCGTTCTCTGTATCACTTATCTGACGTTTGTAAATTACGTAGTGGAGAATGCACAAGTAACTGTAGATTATTCTTTTTCAAGAATCTACAGTTGCGAATGTTTTCTCCTACTTGAAACGACAACCTTTTTTTGTACGGGGGTGTAGATAAATTTTCACGAATCTACTTGTCTATTATTGTACTCCGAAATTGCCGTCACGAGGCCGTGATCTGTTGATTCGTGTGACTAACCCTTACCTGACCGACATGATCTAATCGGTCACGGACTTTCCCCGGATGGACATGAACCAAGGATTTAGTGCCTATGCGACTGCTTTGGTTTTGGTTAGTACATTCTAGAAAAATTACCTGGAGATGCTGAATATTGAGACGTCACAACTGTCATTTACTACTTTCGTTCTCCATGGATAGCGAGAGGAAGTTTTGATCAGGATGAAACGAGTACTCAAGCCCTACTAGATGTATTATCATAGAGTTCTTAGATACCATCTATTGATTGCATTGAGTATACACATACTTATACTCTTCACATACTTCAATTCTTTCAACATTGAAGGCAACAGTCTGAGTTCTCTTACAAATGAGTATGCGTATTAATAAACAGCATCTGGAGTAATGACGTCATCACTTCAATTGTCCATGTCATCTGATCCTTGGGCTGGAAAGGTTTTACTCGAGTGAACATGGTGAACCGGTCCTAATTAATCCGATTTATGATGATGAGCATACATGCATACATCTTTGATCATGTACAATGTACAACATTTTATTTTAGAGGCATTTGATTAATTATTTAATAAGATTTAAATCACATGAAATTATTCAGGATAGAATTATCCATTCGAAGGATGCTTAGAGGATGGTTTCTCCGCCATCGGATGAGTTGATTAGCAATAAATTTATTACCTAGTTCAAGTATAACTCCCGGCTACATAGCTGCTAGCATTACTCGCTGAACAGATGGAGTACGATGGGATTGTTTTCCGTTGAAAAATTTCAAACAGGTGTCAATTCCTCTGGGATATTTTTATTATCTCATGGTTAAATTCGATGCATTATTCACCAACGAGAGACGTATTCATGAGATCTACTCCAGGAGGGATGATGAGTCCAAGGTCCAAGAGTTTGCGGCCTCAAGGTCTATGGAAAATGCAATTCTTTCGAATGAGCAGCAAAAATATCCCAGGAAAACCCTAAGGATGATCTCAGCGGTGCCGACCAATGATTCAGCTCATTGGTCAGGGAAAAGCGGTCCAATCAAAACCTACCACTTGTAAAAGAGTGCGAGACCACCTGGTCATGACAAAACATATACCATCGGGTAATTGAAAAGGCAGTTTTGATTTCTGGTAGCAATAATTCACATTGATTCAGTTCACACTGATGCCAATAACTTTGAGGGTATAGCATAATAACAAGTTGAAGCGAAGTATATGGGGTTTGAAATGAGACAGTGGTTTGAAGAGAAACAAAAGTTTGGAGTGAAGCAATAATCAGACTTTCATGTTTTCTTTTGGTCAGTTAGGATATGGAACTCATGTGATTCCACAGAATTTCCTTTTCATCAGATCTGAAAATGGCATATATGTAGACGACCGCGTTAGGGACATTGCGTTTGAACACACTATTGATGATAAATGATTGAGGAGGAATCTTAAGGTGAGGGATTAGTCTACCTCATAGGACTGGGAAGAACAATTCCAGCTAGTACATGGTTCGTATATTGTTGATTAAGTCACTCGTCTATATAGCTTACGAACACATAGATCCCCAGCGTTCAGGATGTTGCTTACAAACACATACCCAGCTTTCAGGATAGATATACAACTGTCCATACAGGTATTCTTCCAGACTGTGCAGAAAAACAGAAAACGGTATTGTACGGTAAACGTATATCAATGTATCGATCTATCGAAAGTGGATAACATACACAACTTATAGGCGAAAAGACAAATCCCATATCTATTCGATATTTATGTATTTAAAATAATCGCGATTATACATACACACTCACGAGAACGATTTTTTTATTTTTATGCAAGCTATTATGTTCTCACTCCTGTTAAACTCCCAAAGGTTGGATCATACAACAAATGGCAATTATACATAGATTATCGGTATAATTTTTTTCAGCTCAATAACCATTGGTCGGGATAATATAGAGCTTTCAACCTCTTGCATATCGCTCAAATTTAAATCTAGATTCATCGATTTTGCGTGTAGTAGTTATGCAACGTGAAGTTATGATGAACTACAAAATACGTGCTTGAGTGCCGAAAATCACACGATAACTTTGTGCAAATATACTGAACCAACGCTTTTTCCTTTCGTTAATATGTCCGAAAATTGCTCAAATTACCCATTATATCTCGGTTTTAGCACAGCTCTGGCGAAGACGTAATTAAATTTTGCTATCGACAAACTGCTGATTCGTTGAAAAGAAATTGACCATAGAGGACTCTATCGGCAGTAGGTCATCAGCGTTCAGGTTAAAACGTCCAGCGCGGGATCAGGGAAGCTGTCAAATCTTCTATTAGAATTAGTCACACTGTGTTACTGGAAACTATGTGAATGGTCGATATTTGTTCACATCTAAAGATGCAATCTCGCAAAATAATCCTAACTCTCAACCCTGGGTCAGAAATATATTCACCGTTCTCAGCTCGGGAACGTTAAAGCTGTTAAGTACGGTACCTCCGAAAATGGTGAGAACAACAACCATTTGACTTCTCTTTTCATAGGATCACCATCAAGACATGATATTGCCAGTCGTTCGTTCCTTTAATATCACCTCGATTTGAGGCCAGGCCTACTCTGGAATTTGAACTATTTGGCGAAAAATTGATCGGTGTATCTGACAAGATGTCATATGAGCCCACAGGCCGTATCGTGACTGCATTCTACCCATCGTTAACTTTAGTTCATGCATAACTTTCGGCTGCATTGCTGTTAGCTTGCTCCCTGAACAGAAGAAGAACAATGGTATTGTTTTCCCTTGAAATTCCAAACAATTCCGAACAGGTATCCATTCCTCTGGGATATTTTTATTATCGCATGGTTGAATTCGATGCATTATTCAATAACGAGAGACGTATTCATGAGATCTACTCCAGGAGGGGTTATGGGTTCAAGGTCCAAGAGTCTATGACTGCAAGTTCTATGAAAAATGGGATTCACTCGAATTGGAAGACAAAATATCCCAGGAAAATCCAAATGCTTATTTCAGAGATGCCGACCACTAATTCAGTCCATCGCTCAAGATCTGTCCAATCAAACCCGATCAGTAGAAGAAGACAGGGAGGCTACCTGCATGGCTCTGGCAAGGCATATAACACCGGGTTATTGAAAAGGCAGTAAAACAGTTTTGATTCCTGGTAACACTAATTCACATTGATTCAGTCCACACTGATACCAATAACCTCAAGAGATATGTAACATGGTCAAGTGAAACAAGTCCAGGCGAATTACAGGAGATTTGAAGTGATACACTGGTTTGAAGAGAAACAACAGTCTGGGGTGAAGCAATAACCAGACTCTCATGTTTTTTACCTGGTCAGGTAAGGTGGAGCCCGTGTGATTTCTCAGAATTTCCTTTCCATCAGAGATCTGAAAATGATCTCTGTTAGCCCTGACTGAACTGATCCAACGTGTCTATTGCTGGAAACAATTGCGGTTCTGGTGTTAGTAAAAGAGCAGTATGTGCATATCCCAGGAGTATGCTTCTATGTAGACGACCGCTTTGGGGGCATTGCGTGTGAACACACTATTGATGTTAAATGATTGAGGAGGAATCTTAAGGTGATGGATCAGTCTACCTCATACGGCTGGGAAGGAAAATTCGAGCTATAGTACATGGTTCATATATTCTTGATTCATTCCCACGTATATATAGCTTACAAACACATAGGTACCCAGCTTTCAGTATATAACTTACGAACAAATAAATCTATACCCAGGTTTCAAGATGGGCCTATAACTCTCAATATAGGCATTTTTCCAGACCATGCAGAAAAACACATAACGGTATTGTAAGGTACAAGATATCGATCTATTGAAAGGAGATGATATACACAACATATAGGCAAATCCCATAGCTGTTCGATATTTATGTATGGAAAATAATCGTGATTATACATGCATATATGTATTCTCGAGAACGTTATGCAAACGCCTTTTTTATGTTTATGTAAGATATTATGTTCTCACTCCTGATAAAGTCCCAATGGTTGGAACATACAACGAATGTCAGTTATACATAGATTACAGTTATATATTTTTTCAGCTCAAGAACCCTTGGTCTGTATAATATAGAGCTTTTCAATCTAGATTCATGGAATTTGCGTGTCGTAGTTATGCAACGTCAAGTTTTGATGCACTACAACGTATAATTGAGTGCTGAAAATCACACGATAACTTTGTGCAAGTATACTGAGCCAACGCTTTTTTCCTTTCGTTAATATCTCAGCTGGAAATTGCTCAAATTACCCATTATATCTAGGTTTTAGCACGGCTCTGGCGAAGACGTAATTAAATTTTGCTATCGACAAACTGCTGATTTGTTGAGAAGAATGACCATCGAGGACTCTATCGGCAGTAGGGCATCATGGTTGAAACATCCAGCGAGGGATCAGTGAAGCTGTCAATTATTCTATCAGCATTAGCCACATTGTGTTACCGAAAACTATGTGAATGGTCAATACTTGCTCACATGTAAATAAAGACGCAATCTCGCAAAATGACCCTAACTCTCAACCCTGGATCAGAAATACATTCATCGTTCCGGACTCAGGGACGTTAAAGCTGTTAAACATGGTACCTCCGAAAACGGCGAGAACAACAACCATTTGGCTTCTCTTTTCATTGGATCACTATCAAGATATGGTGTCCACATTTGCGTACACTTCGCCATCCATAAGAACATGGATACACACGATGCCAGGGTGAGTCTTACCGCGTATAGATGAACCAGAAGGTTACAGGTCCTCAGTCGTTCTTCTCTTTAGTATCACCGCGATTTGAGGTCCGGCATACTCTAGAATTTCAACTATTTAACGTTTGTCATGACGCCAATTGGGGAAAAAGTTGACCGGTGTATCTGACAAGAACACATATGACCCCACAGGCCGTATCGTGACTGCATTCTACTCATCGTCACGAGCGCAACAGCTTTCCCCTTTCTTATTCTTTCTGGTTCTAGCCTTTACATATAACGGGGTGTGTGCGTGCGTCTAGTATCTGAATCTCATCGTGGCAAATCATTTGCCTTTGTAGAAAGGTGACTATAAAATTCAAAGTTCTTGCATAGCAATCCTGTTTGTCACGGTATATTTCTGTGGTATTTTGAAGTTTGGTGGTAAGAAATTGAATTTTCATTGGCCGTCAGAGTTGATTACCTGATATAAGCAGTCGCCCACCCTTTACAGAGGCGTGTAAAATTGAGGCTTACGACGAGTGCCTCAGAACATTCCTTTGAATTAGATCTAATTCAAATGTGTTGTCGATATATTGTGTAAACCTAAACTCATTTCAGAAAATAGAAAATAATATATTGCGATATTAGGCCCACCCGACGGGAGCCATCAAATTAGAAGAACAGCAAATAACTCAGCTTCCCATATATTCCCTCAGAGTGTATACGGCTGATAGACCTGGGTTTCAAGAATGATTCTACCTTAAGCCATTCCAAAGACCTGTGTATATCAACCACGCGGCTTATTCGGAAGGAGATACGCAAATCACAAAGCTGTGATGAAATAATAGCCCATCGAACGCATCGAATGCTAATCGACGAGTTTTGTGAGCGTCATATGTAAGGAGCGTTTTGGTTCGTGAAATGCACTACTTATTTGGAACACGAATCTGTAAGATCGGATGCTGCCAATACCATTCTCACTTTGTTGAATTACTATATGTACAGGCGGTGAAGCTTGGGTTAAGGAGCCAACAGCAGATTTCCCCAATGTACATTCTGTATAGATATTGAAAGATCTTACCTTGGTCCCTATCGCTCATCATAACCCTTCGCTATGCAATGGCACAACACAGTGAATATTATTCACTATCCTAGCCCAAAAGAGAAGTTCAAAGTCCAGATAATGATGCGCATTCAGTTTATGATAATGATGCCCATTCTTTACTACACTGACACAGAACCATGTCGTATGAGTCCGATAAACCTTGACTACGAAGACAATTTGATGTTCAATCATCAGCTATAAATATAGTACTTGAACACCATCATTTTTCAATCAAGATTTTAATCGACAATACATTTTGGGACAAGTAAATATTTAGAAGAACAGGAACAAACCCTTCCCATGAATAAATTTGTCACACGGACAAAACCAAAGTGGCACACCTGTAGAATACAAAAGCTGTATCATACCAGTTTGTGCTAAGTATCTTTCGATTCTGTTTCGATACTTTCAGGCTAAGATATTGTGATGTGAGCAATGATTTATCATACTCTTGGCCGTTTATCTAATTTTTATTACACTCGTTTGAAGACACCCATATTCAGGCTCTGCTCTGATTGTCCTTCGCCAAAAATCAATAAACATCATTGGTAACGATCATGTAATCCACATCGATTGAAATTCATCATGGCTCACAGATGAGTTTTCCGAATTCATTCTGTAATTAGCAAAGCCTATCCAGAAAAGCCGCACTTATGATAATGTGCAAAGAGTGCAGACAGGCTCCGCTGGATCCAGTTAAATCTTATTCCGGCTTAAATGCAGGCGTTAATAGGCTAACACATTCGCATATGCAAATCAATTGGAGAAGAAAATACGATACGTAACTTCCCAAATATCGATAATTATTTTGGACTCTCGATGTATTTTCGGACCGAACATGTAAAACATTTCGTTCTTACCAAATTTAATTGGCAATCAGGCAAGGGGCTCCGTTCTGTCGATGTATCCCTCCAGTGGACCTAAATGCTGTAATAAATGGACTTGCATTTTTTTATTTCTCCCATTTAAAGACATTTCCTTCAATATACAAGGAGTAATCAGTAAAGTGGGTCTATATAGCCCAGGAAAAGCCAGACAGTCTGGGCACACACTTACCTCAAACGAGTCGAATTTATGACCTGCTTAACGTTGTCGTATATTGGCTTAGAACTTCCAGTGGAAAATGTGGAGGTTTGCTGAAAAACATCAATCAATTGATAGTCACTGGCATAGCTTCCTTGGCAACTGAAGCACAGAGTATAACACAGACGGAATAATGAACTCTAGAATGTATACCCTTCCGGCAATTTGGCTCCTTTGCCTCGAGCAAAACGGCGAAGTTTCGTTTCAAATCACAGAAAATTTGTCCATCGCCAGGTAACGGCAAACCCACAGACACAAGAGATGACAGGAAAATTCTCCATAGCTCGGTAATACGAAACGCAAGCAGCTCTTATCAGCGCCGTACGAGTGAGCCGTGATTGGTGATCTATCGAACGAACGTCCTCCGTTGGAACACTTCAGGGAAAAGAAATCTTAACCAGTTTACAGATCGACCAGATTGTCGAAGTATCGAACGAACGAACGAACGAAAGCGTGCCCGGGCTTTATATTGAGTGCTAGCTCAGAAGTTTGAGAAAGATTTGCAAATGTATGTTTGCATCAAATAAATCTCTTCACGGCACAATAATGATTGTACGGGCGGACTGACGACTAGAGGACAAATTCATCAAACTCAAGCCAGAAGAATAGAGAAGCTGACGTCTCGTGAGTTACCCTGGCGGTCTTGGCGGAGTTGGCGGTGGTCGCGAGCAGATATCGATCATACGGCCAAGGCGATCTGGTCGGCGTTTTGGAAGCATTGACAGCACAGCTCTCAGATACTTCAAAATCACCAAATTTAATATCGGTCTTCCGTACAAGAGATTCCCCAACTTGACCCTTTGTTCCACTGTTAAAGCAGTGGTGTCAATTTGACACCGTTTTCTGGCGGTTTAGGTCTGTTCTTCACAAAACATTCTCGTGCAGGAAAACGATTGTCGGTGATGTAGAGCTATTACCGTTTCCCCGTGACGATTTGCAATTATATATCGTGGATCTCTTGTGTAACTTATTCCTCTCTTTATGAAACTCCCACAACTCGGTCAGTAAGGAATTTGCGCTTTCAACTATGCATCTTCAAACGGGGCTAGGAGACATTTGAATCTGTTGTGTCTGGATATCCAAGGGGTAAAAATGAACGCACCCTACGAACACGCGCAACGGGAGTCCGACTGAGATACAGTGAACGAGATTAGCGATTGAATGAAGAGTAATTATATTTCCTGCTGGCGATTTGGTGCCAAATTACGAGTATCACAGGATTCGAATCCCAGACGAGACTGATCCATCCATCACTACATGTGGTAACTGTGGTTCACCGAGAGATTGTTATCTTGAATATAATGAACGTTTATAGAAACTATGATTGGCTGAAGTTTTCCAATTTTCCTCACAAACCAATGAAAATGCTGGATTTGCATTTGAAAGATTGAATCGACCAATCAAGTGCTTTTAAACTGAAAGATATCCCGTGATGCATTGTTGGTGCATTGAAACCGCATTGAATGCTAATTTCAATGGATATTTTATAGAAAGTTCTGTGCATCACAGGAAATAATCCAGCCTTAATCACAATACATATAAGGGAAGTGGGAAGAGGTGCCGACATACTGATAGAGCCACATGTCTTCACAGTATAGTCTTCTGGTTAACCTATTCTAAAGCACATAACAAGACTCTAACGATTCATGATATGTGTTGTATCTCAGGTACGCTTTTATTGTGCCTGTTCATGTGGCAACTTGGGTGACATGACCACACGGCCCGTAGTACCGGCATAAGCGGTATTAGATACAAATCTAGGGAGCTATGATAGAAATGATCTGACAACTCGTATATTGGTGAGCTGTGTCGCTGTGACAACTCGTACACAGGGATATGGTCAGTTCAAATTTTCAACACAAATCCAGTCTTTTCATTATCTCATGAAAAAATCCGGTATTTTCATTGGCCATTAAGGTCAATTGAAAAAAGCATATCTGCATATAAAGATATAACTACATGGATTTGGATGCTTACAATGCTGAATGAACGACCTTCTGTCCATTGACGATGGCTGTCCATTGACTGTCGGATATCAAGACTATATCATCTCGGTCATAATGCGCTATGTACCGGTATCCGATATGAAAGGAACTGGCAAGACAGTATTAAGGGCATAAAAGGTGTATAATCGCTAGATTCTGTGAAACATCATGATGTCTTGACGGCATCATTGAAAACTGTTGACCGCTTCTCTCTCGCAGGAAATGTTTATGCATACTATGATTGTTTTGTTGTTTTAATTTGGTGCTTTGGTGATCCTGTGTTAAATGTGACGTTTTAATCAACGTCACAAAACAGTGTTGCAGAAACTTATAAAACAGGGCTATACCACCAAGCGCCACCACTCAAAGTTTCTCAAATTTGGCGATTCATAGCGCATGCTGATAGCAAAATACGAGCGTAGCGTGCAAGATCTATGGCGTTAGGTTTCGTAACTTGTGTCTAATTCCGCTTAACACGAGGCTAGGGGCCGTATGAACCCATGTACTTAAAGATCTTCATGGTGTCCATATGAACAGGCACAATCAAAGCGTGACTGAGATACATCATTCTCTAGATGACGATTTTACGACAAATATTATGGATTAAGAATACTGATCAGCGATACGAATTTGATATTTTGGAACATCATGATGTCTTGCCGGCATCGTTGAAGACTGTTGACCGTTCTCTCTTGCAGGAAACTAGCCTATGTTATGTATACTATTATTGTCTTTTTGAATTGGGTGCTAATACTGATATATGGAATATGGAATAGGTCTTTGGATTATGGACTCGGAGATATTTTAATAGACAACGGCTGTCTAATGAATGACGGACCAGACGCTTATAAGTTAAAAGATCATACGGGCATGCTCTTCTACACCAAGGATTCTGTTCTTCGTATTACTGGTATGAATTGCAATGAAAAAAGGCACATCACTTTTCCTTAGCGGATACAACGGGTCAATGTTCCTCTGCGATAGGAAATGAAACCTCGGTTAAATGGCGTGCGTTATAAAAAAATATTTATGGCTCTTACGCTGGTGATGACCTTGCGCCTTGGAAATGGTTGGGTGTGTTGGCAATGTTGAAAGTCAATTAGAACCGTTGTTCTGAACCTAGCATTAGGATTGTACACATACAATCTCACGATGTCCACACTCTAAATGGCGGACAGCAGTAGCAAAGGCCGTTATCTTCCGTTCATTCGAATTTGTTGGAAATCCCTGCAGCTAACCTGAAGCATAAACGCGAGAAGTAATATTAATAAATAATAATGTCCCCAAAACCCAACTGATAACTCCGCAACTGCCTTAGGGCCTGTGTGAAATGACCAGAGTAGAAATTGTTCGGTACATACCGCACCCGCTTTTGCTGTTTTAGGCGGAGTTCAACGAGGAGTACGAAAGCCTCGGACCTTCTGTACTGCAAGAACAGAACATTTCAAACGATCAATAAAGGCGTAGAGAGGACCCTTACACTTAGAATCTTTACAATGGGGATCATATACGTATAGGTGATCGAGTCTTGCTATTTCAAGTCCGAGAGAAGGGACACACAAACTCGTTGCTGTTGTCAATTGGTTATAATTTTTTATGGCCCAGAGGGTGGTGGAAGGGATTTACAATGCCGACTAAAAAGGGTACCTGTTATGGGATGTTTATATGGTGTCGTTATAGCATGAAACTACTCAATAACCTGTGACTCTAGACAAATAAGATGTCTTTTTTTAATGTTGTATATGTCTTCAGATACAGATAGAATAAACTTCGGTCGAGTCTGTTGTAACACTCTGTATCTTTACAGCTTCTCGTCTGTCGGATATCTACATTGCGCCCCGATCATATATGCTGGTGTTTGAATTCAAACCCTGAAACATCGCTATGGAATATCATGGACAGATCCTATCCCTGAAATATCGATCGAAAGCAGCTTCAGTTTGTCCAACTGTCGTTCAATACAAACACCAGATCCCACGCCAATCCCTCGCCCGCCACTATCTTTTCACAATTTGAAGAGTCAAACAATGTTACAATGAGTTCTTTGCATGGCCAATCTATATCAAGTTTCTCTGTTCCCTGGAAATTGTCTGATGTGCTTTTGTACTGTTCAACGGTTTAAATACTTGTCCAGAATGTTGTAGGCGTGTGTAAACTGGATAGCCATACAGAGTTCAATTGATGTAAACTGGTGGTGGGTAAATTCAACAGCGTATATGTTAGTTACAGAAGACAGAGAATTATGGTTTAACGTCATTCGGTATGTTAGTTATATGTAGCTTCATAGGTCGACATTGTAAGGAGTAGTAAAACGGAGCTAATAAAAGAGTCATCACATGGCTGAATTTGTTTTTCTTTGCCAAAAAAATAGTATTTTCTATTTTCGAGCTAATGTTTAGTTACACGGTCGCCACGTTAATCAACCAACAAAATATAGCCCAAAATAGCATGGATCCCGCGTTAGCAACAATGACCCCGCGTTAATCTTCCAATGAAATATCGTCACCGAAACTTTCAACAAAAAAGCTATAAAGAGGGAGAATGTCTGACCATCGGGACACTTTGATAGAAGAGTACTTCTTATAGTGTTGGATTGGAGTATGGTGATATTATCTTCATGCTTCAGAAACATTTGAAAGGATTCTGCGATTTCCATCTTGTTTTGGAACAACGGATTACATCCAGGGATAAGTGTAGGACTCTAAATAGACAGATAACAGGTAAGATATTCAGACTGTGCCGTAGTCAAAGATATCCAAGTGAGTGATCTGTTTCTTTACCTGAGACAGTTTTATTCTTTTCTTTTTTTGTTCTTTTTTTCTCTTCATTTCTTCTAGTTTTTATTATTATTTGCTTCATGTAGGTTGTTTTCGTATGGTTACCTTGTGTGGCGGGCCCACATGACCAACCAAAGGTTTAAGCGGAATTCGATACAATACGATAGCCCCGTGATCTCATCTCAGTTTAGATGTAGGAATAAGGCTTGATATCTCGACTTGCATTTTTTATTGATAGGAAAGAATATCTAATGGGACATCAAATTGATCGAGCTGCCCAGACATACATGCTGGCACAGTCGGAATATAAAATCAAGCAGCTATTTTACGTCTGTGTCTTGAGTATGATATATTGTCCACTGCTAAAAAGCGAAAGCGATTTACAGGAATATTTGTTCTACATTTATTGGGACCTCAAAATCACATCATAACAATACCACCAAAGACCCTGTCATAGAGCCGATAGGTTAAGTCTCGTTAATGGACATCCACTACCAGGAATCGATCAGAAGGTCGATCTACAATCTTCCTATATCAAGTTAATCCGGGTCTCACTAATTTTATCATGTGCACATTTATAGGCGTCAAATACGAGAGTATGCAATCGTCATTCACAACGATTTTCTTCGTTAACAATACCATCATAATAATTATTTCTGCCTTGGCTCTTGGCCGCTTTCTGGATGAGGGACTGCACTCGCAGGAAGGTGGTTATATTTATGTCATTTGGTCTTGTTGGAAGACCGAGACATGCATACACACGTCAGATAAATCAATAAAATTGTGTCATTGAAAACATGCAACTAACCTGAAACATAAATGAGATCGATACAAAGGAGGTGTTCGCTTTAGATGGATTTTTTCCCTTCAGCGACGTGCTCTCTGCTGGTCTATTGTCTCGCTCCAAGTCGGCCGACATATTGTGACGTAATGCTGAGGTATTTCCCAACTCCTTGTCAGCCCGGTGAGGCCAGTCATTGGAATTTCTGGTTCACAGTTTCTTATAGTTCTGTTATAGTTTTTTCAGAAACGATTCAATAACAATAATTTATTAACATTAATCAGTTATAGTAATATTTAAATCTACTCGAAAATTGCTAAATGTCTGTTATATTAGTGGCAAATGGGAAAATGAGTAAGCCATATTGTAGTGACGAAAAAATTGAAGAATAGCGGTAACAACTGTGAACCTGGAATTTTCCGGGTTTTTTTTTGTCCTAACATGCCTTGATATTGCAGCACATTTACCTTATTGCTTTACCATTCATGGTTACAACTTTTATTATTTCGCTGCCATCAGACGAAATAGTACCATATAGAAATTATATATATGTATAACAATTAATTCTTTGCTTTCGGAGATCGTCACAATATTCAACTACCTAACAAGTGGTGTGGCTGTGTGTGTGTGCAACGCTATTCATGAATTCTAATAACATAAGCGGTTATTTGCGTTAGCGGTTCGCCGTCTTTATTTCATGACACTATTGCACGTCCAAAATCAAGATGGGGAAAGACAGAAAAATGAAAATATATTTTTTTTGATGATTTGGGGATTCGAACTCAAAAGTTGGCGTTCTTTTAATTTGTAGTCCGGTACCGTTACCATTCGGCCAAACAGATATCACGCTATATCAAATGGAGGAATCATGTGCCGAATTGCGGTGAGCTATACCTTACAGAACATTCCAAGCGTTTTGACATATTTCTATATTATGAAAATATGACACCTTTTAATCAAAATGATTTTTCAGTATCATTTAGGATCAAGTGGACTTAATTGGCTTATCTACGACTCGTATTGGTTAACGGTGTCATATTTTACATATGCGGGAAATCCCTCCAAGAATATCACCAAAAACTGCAAAAACAAATAAATGCCTATTTTCTAATGTTCATAATATTTTGTTAACTCATCTCATCTCCGTGAAAATTAAGAGTACGAAAATTCAGTATTTTCTCTCTCGAGTTAATAACTTTTCAGGTAAACATGAGGAAATTATATTTTCGCTTTATAAACGTAATATACAAAGCAAAAAATACGGTTAAACCTAACACCTCCAAAATTGACTATCAGCTACGATTGATGGTCCCAAAATACCAATACAAGCGTCTAGTCCGTCGTCCATTAAAGAATTTCCGATTCTATAATTCAGAGACATAATTCGTATAACAGCATTCACATCGAATAAAAAAAAGGCACAGTATACATAGGCTAGTTTCTTGCAAGAGAGAATCGGTCAACAGAATGCGCCTTTGGAATGGTTGGGTGTGATGGTATTGTTGAAAGACAAAAGAACCGTTGTTCTCAACCTAGCATTAGGATTGTACACATTTTACTTTGATACAATCTCACGATGTCCACACTCTAAATGGCGGACAGCAGTCGAAGAGGACGTTATCTTCAGTTCATTCGGATTTGTTGGAAGACCCTGCAGCTAACCTGAATGATAAACGCGAGAAATATTAATAAATAATAATGTCCCCCAAAATCCAACTGATAACTCCGCAACTGCCTTAGGACCTGTGTGAAATGACCAGAGTAGAAATTGTGTTTCTGTTCCTGTACTGCAAGAACAGAACATTTCAAACGATCAATAAAGGCGTAGAGAGGACCCTTACACTTAGAATCTATACAATGGGGGTCATATACGTATAGGTGATCGAATCTTGCTATTTCAAGTCCGAGAGAAAGGACACACAAACTCGTTGCTGTTGTCAATTGGTTAATTTTTTTATGGCCCAGAGGGCGGTTGAAGGAATTTACAATGCCGACTAAAAAGGGGTATACCTGTCATGGGATGTTTATATGGTGTCGTTATAGCATGAAACTACTCAATAACCTGTGACTCAAGACAAATAAATTTTTAATGTTGGATATGTATTTAGATACAGATAGAATAGATTTCGGTCGAGTCTGTTGTAACACTCTGTATCTTTACAGCTTCTCGTCTGTCAGCTATATATATTGCGCCCCGATCGTATGTGCTGGTGTTTGAATTCAAACCCTGGAACATCGCTATGGAATATCATGGACAGATCCTATCCCTGAAATATCGATCGAAAGCAGCTTCAGTTTGTCCAACTGTCGTTCAATACAAACACCAGATCCCACGCCAATCCCTCGCCCGCCACTATCTTTTCACAATTTGAAGAGTCAAACAATGTTACAAGGAGTTTTTTTGCACGGCCAATCTATATCAAGTTTCTCTGTTCCCTGGAAATTGTCTTATGTGCTTTTGTACTGTTCAACGGCTTAATTATTTGTCCAGAATTATGTAGGCGTGTGTAAACTGGATAGTCATACAGAGCTCGATTCATGTAACCTGGTGGTGGGTAAATGTAACAGCGTATATGTTAGTTACAGAAGAGAGCGAGAGAATTAAGGTTTAACGTCATTCAGTATGTTAGTTATATGTAGCTTTATAGGCCGATATTGTAAGGAGTCGTAAAAAATCTTTGTCAAAACGTTTTTTCCTTTTTTTATCGAGCCATCACATGGCCGAATTTGTTTTTCTTTGCCAAAAAAATAGTGTTTTCGAACTATAAATGTATAGTTACACGGTCACCACGTTAATAACACGGAACCCGTGTTAATCAACCAACGAAATATAACCAAAAATAGCACGGATCCCGCGTTATCAACAATGACCCCGCGCTTATCTTCCAATGAAATATCGTCACCGAGATTTCCAACAAAAAAGCTATAAAGAGGGAGAATGTCTGACCATCGGGACACTTTGATAGAAAAGTACTTCTTACAGTGTTGGATTGAAGTATGGTGATATTGTCTTCATGCTTCAGAAACATTTGAAAAGGATTCTGCGATTTCCACTTTGTTTGGAACAAAGGATCACATTCAGGGATAAATGTAGAACTCTAAATAGACAGATAACAGTAAGATATTCAGACTGTGCCGTAGTCAAAGACATCCAAGTGAGTGATCTGTTTCTTTACCTGAGACAGTTTTATTCTGTTTTTGTTGTTTTTTTTCTCTTCATTTCTTCTAGTTTTTATTATTATTTGCTTCATGTAGATTGTTTTCGTATGATTACCTTGTTTGGCGTGACCACATGCCCTCTACCAAAGGTTTAAGCGGAATTCGATACAATACGATAGCCCCGTGATCTCATCTCAGTTTAGATATGGGAATAAGACTATTAAATAGCTTGATAGCTCGACTTGCATTTTTTTAATGATAGGAAAGAATATCTAATGGGACATCAAATTGATCGAGCTGCCTAGACATACATGCTGACACAGTCGGAATATAAAATCAAGCAGTTATTTTACGTCTGAGTATTGAGTATGATATATTGTCCACTGCTACATGCTCTAGTAAAAAG